>VZTY01027417.1:114226-132718 GCA_013400935.1 Turnix velox | reverse complement strand
TGCTTGAGAGAGTCCAGAGCAGAGACACAAAGATGATTAAGGGATTGGAGCATCTCCCTTATGAGCAAAGGCTGATGGAGCTGGGTCTCTTTAGCCTGGAGGAGACTGAGAGGTGACCTCATTAACGGTTATAAATATGTAAAGGGTGAGTGTCAGGAGCCAGACTCTTTTCAGTGCCCTCCAATGACAGGACAAGGGGCAGTGGTTGCAAGCTGGAACACAGGAGGTTCCACAGAAATATAAGAAAAATCTTTTTCATTGTGAAGGTGACTTTTTTCATGGTGAACACTGAAACAGGCTACCCAAAGAGGTTGTGGAGTCTCCTTCTCTGGAGACATTCAAAACCTGCCTGGATGCCTTCCTGTGTGACCTGATGGAGGTAATCCTGCTCCTGCAGGGGGATTGGACTAGATGATCTTTTGAGGTCCCTTCCAATCTCTGACATTCTGTGTACAAAATGATTTCCAGAAGTACCTTCCAACACTCACCATTCTGTGATTCTGTGACTCACACTGGCCCTAAAACAGTTTCACAATCTGCTTCATGAGAACATGGTTTGTGCTAAGAGATAGATGTTGATATAAGATGGAAGTGCAGCTCAATGAAAATTAGGAAAACAGTAATGACATCATAAACCTTCACTAAAGATGATCTAGAGAAACAACCTCAGTGAAGCAGATGAAAAGCAGTTGCAGAGTCTGTTCCACTACCTCCAGTGTGGAGGAAATTACCTTTGGAAAAGGGGCAACACCACACAAATGGAAGTGGTGAGTGTAATGTGCAGATGGCAACCACTAACATGACTATTTCTGCAGCAATCAAGACCTCCTGAAGAAAAAACAAAGACTCCATGCTAAGTCATATTAGGTGGTAAGAAGCCAAGACATCACTAAAGAGGAGGAATTGTTCAATTATGCTTCTGGATGTAAGCACTGCAAATGCACCCAGCTCCATGTTACAACCTGTTATCAACCGCAGCGCATTGAAGGGATTAAAAGCTAACGTCGTACCACCATTCCTCTTAAAATTCTGTGCCAGGTCAGGGTCTTCCAGATTCTCAGCTTAAATACCCACACAGTTGCAACATCAGACTGACTTTGTTTGCTCCTCCTAATGAACGAGGTGATTCACTTCCCCTTCAAGAAGCTACACTTGTTAAACTTTGATTAAAGTGCCAATCCGCCCCCCAAAATTTGAAGCAGGGTGAAAAAGCAGACAAAGCGAAGTGTAAAAGAAGATAGGAGTTGAGGGTAAAATCAAAGCGGAGAATTCACCAGGAGGCAGAGCTTTTATCAAAGTGATTGGTTCATTAGGCAGAAAATTTGACTGTGCATTAATGCCATACAGCAGTGTTTTTCATTAGTGAGCTCTTCAGGGCAGACACCTTTGTCTTTATACTTGTAAAACACCAATTAGTATCTTGGGCAGATGACAAACAAATCAACTTTAAAACAAAGCAGCGAAACAGAAACCATTTGTATATCCTGTTCTGCCTGGAATCACTAGGAGGGATTCTACTCTCTGGAGAGAGAGAGAGAGACCATATTCTCTTCTCTCAAATAGACTTGCCTGTGTGTGCAGCAAGTCTGCAGCAGTGAAAAAGCATAAACTTTGATTTATCATGATGCTTATGTTCTGAAGGACTTCATCAGAGGATCCTGCCCTGGGAATTCTCCTCACACTTTTCATGTATGTGTACTCAAACTGTCTTTAAATTAGTAACAGTGCAAGTGCAAAAGCAGAAAACTCTGCTTGTGCAGTTGTGAAGTTCATCCAGGACTTTCACCATAAAAAAGATACTATGGTGCTGGAGCTGGTGCAGAAAGGGGTAGTGGAGCTGGTGAGGTGTCTGGAGCACAAGTCTTATGAGGAAGTTGGGGGTGTTTAGCCTGGAGGGAGACAAGGAGGCTGAGGGGAGATTTTGCTTTCTACAGCTTCATGAAAGGAGGGTATAGCTGGTGGGGGTTAGGCTCTTCTCCCAGGGAACAGGCCATTGGACAAGAGGAAATGGCTTCAAGTTGCACCAGGGGAAGTTTAGCATGGATATTAGGAACGATTTTTACACTGAAAGGGTTACTAAGCATTGGACAGGTTTCCCAGGGCAGTGATGGAATACCATCCCTGGAGGTATTTAAGAGATGGGCAAACATAGAGTTTAGATATGTGGTTTAGAGATGGTTCTTCTCAGAGCAGGGTTGATGGTTGCACTTTATGATCCAATCAAGGTGACTCTACAAATATTTGATTCTATGAGTCGTTGATTCCATGATCCTGTTAAACATTCCACAAGCCATCCCTCTGACATCATGGTTTTCTCAACATGAAACTGCATACCTCTTCCACATCTCTGGAAGAATATCACTGGAACAGGCTGCCCAGAGAGGTTGTGGAGTTTCCTTCTCTGGAGACATTCAAAACCTGCCTGGATGCCCTCCTGTGTGACCTGGTCTACATGTTCCTGCTCTGGCAGGGGGACTGGACTAGATGATCTCTTGAGGTTCCTTCCAAACCCTGACATTCTCTCTGTGTGTATGATTATGGGCACATCTGGGATTATAAAGAACACGGGAATGATACTGTAGGACAACATAGGAGTAGATCTACACACATATACATAGGAGTAGTATCTGATCTAGCTCAGCCAGTCTTGCCCATAAGGCAGAACTGGGAAGCGCCAAAACCTTCTCCACATGTGCAAAGAGGGATTTTCTTGGAAAGACTCTGAAGCAGAGCTTGGGAGGGAATTTATTTATACAGATGACTAGTCACCAAGATGGAGGAGGGAAAAGGAATACCAGACTATATTAGCAAAGGCCTACACAGTATCCCAAGAGAACTTCATCCAATGCTATAGAAGCATAGAATCACTCAATAGTTTGGGATGGAAGGGACCTTAAAGATCACGTGGTTCCAAATCCCTGCTATAGGCAGGGATACCTCCCACTAGACCAGGTTGCCCAAAGTCCATTCCAACCTACCCTACCTGATACAACATCTTCCCTTTCCACATGCAGTTTTTAAACCAGAAAAGCCATTTAATACTGTTTAACATGGTTAGATATGTTCAAAGGAAAGGGCAGACACAGCAAAAATGTATTGGTTTTGGGTGAGGGTAGTGGTTAAGATGCCACACTACAGATTCAGAGTCTGAGCCTTCCCTGATTCACACTAAAAGCTGGCCAGGTTGTACTTGCTGTAACTAGAAAGACAGCCATTTAGACTCATGATTGAAAAAAGCTGAAAATATGCCAGTCACATCTCTGTCTGGCATGTCAAGAGCTATTAAAAACCAAGGTTACAAGCAGGAATGCATGATTTGGGGTTTACAATTCCTTGAGCAATTTCAATGTCAAAGAACAGCAGAGCAGTCTTCACTCCATGTTCTCCTCCTCATGGGACTAATAATAAACAGCAATTTTAAATTAACAAAATCTTAAGAATAATCTTAACAGCCCTGACAGAGATGCTATTTTAAGAGCTTGAAAAACCTTCCCATGTTTTGTCAATCAGTCACTTTGCAGACTTTGTGAAGTTCATGTAAGGAAGAGAGATACCCATTTAGTCAAGAGTCAACATAGCAGAGCTGATCCCTCTTACAGGAAAGGTGATGGATTTCATGATCACTTAAGGCCCTTTCCAGACTTGCTTCATCTGAAAAGAAATCAAATGCACACAAACACAGAAAAGAGGAATTAACAACTGCATCCTGTGGGTGAAAAATGGCTCCAGATCACTTGAATCTTCGTCTGAGAATCTCTGAAGGGCAGCAGCTTGGTAATAGAAAAGGCTGAGATTTAAAGAGTTAAGCTCTTCAAATGAATGCTTGGAGATATTCAAGGCCAGGCTTGATGAGGCTCTGAGCAGCCTGGTCTAGTATAGGATAACCCTGCTTACTGCAGGAGGGTTGGGCTAGATGGCATTTGAAGGTCCCCTTCCAGCTCTATGATTCTATAGAGTTAAGTATTCACATGGGTACGATGTGAATTTTGAAAGAATTTGGCCACCAGAACTACTTCCCTGCAACAGTTACAATGAGCTGCTGCCAATGTTAACATCAGAAGGCAGATACTGACAGGTTTTTTTTGCCCAGTCAGATGCTGGTATTGACACTCATTCAGACAAGCCAGTACAAACATGCACAGAAGGACATTTTCTATAGCAACGGCTTCTCAAGTAACTATGGAATTTACCAACAGTCATGAAATCTCTGGAAGGTGGTGGAGTTAGCTTCCCAAATGTCCTGGGGCACGGAAAAGCTGATGCCACGCATGTAACAACAGTTCCTACCATGCTGCAGAAACCTAGGGAGTTGGAGAGATGAGTGACAGCCTCCCCAAGGTGTGCAATACACAACAGGAATTGTTGAAACTTGGGAACGTGTCCTTTTGGATGGTGGCCAAGTGATGTGGAGGATGGGTGGTAAATTAAGGTTGCAGGTCAGGCTCTTTGTGAAAGATGTTTTTGTGGAAGCAAGAGCTACTTAAATTTGTCTTTTGGCTGGAAAAGCAAGTGCCAAGTTTCCTTATAGAAGAGTTAAAAACCAGTTAAGAAAAATAAAGCACTAAATATTATTCATACAATCACTTGGGTTGGAAGGGACCTTTCAGATCATTGGGTTCAACTATCAATGAAACTCTAACAAGAACTATCACTAAACCACCTATCTAAGCTCTGTGTGTGCCTGTTTCTTAAATACCTCCAGGGATGGAGCTTCTAATACTGTCCTGGGCAGTATGTTTCAATGTTTTTTAACCCTTTTCATGAAGAAATTTTCCCTAATCTCCAGTCTAATCCTCCCTGGTGCAAGCCATTTCCTTTTGTCCCATTGTCCATTCTTTGGGAGAGGAGTCCGATCACCATTGGCTACACCCTCTTTTCAGGGAGCTGGTGAGAAGGTCTCCCTTTAGCCTCCTTTTCTCCAGGCTGAACACCCCAGCATACTCAGCTGCTTCTCACAAGACTTGTGCTCCAGACCCTGCACCAGACCTGTTGCCCTTCTCTGTATTCACTCCAGCACCTCACTGTCTTTTTGTGGTGAGGGGCCCTAAAGTGGTCACATCACATCTGGTGAGGCCTCACCAGTGCCCAGTACAGTATGCCTTGGTCATACTCCACGCTGGTCCCAACACAGGCCAGGATGCTGGTGGCCTTCTTGGCCACTTGGGTACATTGCTGGCTCATATTCAGCTGACATTCCTTCTGTGTGGAAGTCTCAAACATTTCACCAGTATTAGACCTAAAGATTACCAAACTTTGGCGAATAAGGGTAAGTTGCAGTGAAACGGAAGCAACAAGTTGTGAAGGATGAGTATAATCACCAGTCAGATTCTGGCTCAGCATTTTATGCCCCAGTTCATAGCACACCATCCAATCTGACACACTGCAGCTCTGTGCACATGCTGAAAGTAAAACTGATTCAGATAGAGAAAAGTCCAGGGGGAGAGGGTGAGATGTGCACAAGGAGGGACACCTTTCCTCACAGACTGCAAACTCCACACGCAGTGCTCAAACCAGTTTCCAGTTTCCTGCCTTAAGAAAAGGGGACATGGGTATAAGCTCGGAGCTGAACTCCCAGCTTGGTGTGGTCCTCTTCACAAAAGACCAGCATCAACATCCCTGTAGTCAGATTTTGAATACAAACCTGTCAAGATCTTATGCCTTTAGTCCATCCTTAGTTTGAAGGCAGAATAACCTCAATCCCAACTAATTTAAACAGGCCTCAGATTATGGAAAAGTTTTTGCAGTTTTCACTGGCACTTATACTTCTGAGTTCAACGCAGAGAAAAAAAACCAGCAATCCTGGAGAGCTGATAGCCATGTGAGAAAGACAACGGGAAAAATTCCAAGATTACTTTTTGAAATACCAGAAGGTCTGGAGAGGTAGCTGACAGTCCACTAGAGATGACGGATTAGCCAACTCTGCAGGGTACAATTTACATCTGATTCATGGAGACTGGAAGAGAACTAGAAAGCTGAGATTATAATGAGATTAATCATATCACTCTAGGGATACCATTCATCCTTCTGCTGAAGACTCCTAGAGCCTCTGGCCTATCTCAGCTGCATTTAGGAAGCTATTTGGGATTTGCTGAGGCAGAAATGCATTTGAGTGGAAGGAGGGAAGAGATAAAAGTTTGCTGGTTTTCCAATCAAAGCCAACCTGTATCAAAGTTATGTGACCACAAACTGAGATTAAGGACTGCAGTCAACCTCAAATTCCAGACTAGAACTGAAAAGCTTTGAGATTTAATGCTAATAATTCATCCACCTCTCACATTTACCAGGAATGACTGTTAAAATAACAAAAAAAAAAATTAAAAAATCAATCAACCTGGAGGAACTGTTCTGCATCCTGAAACAAAGGCAAAGGATGAGATCATACCTATTTTTTTCAGACTCAGTGAGGTCTTGAAGTTAACGTATGAAACAGATGAGGAGACTTGCATTAGTCCCATGTGCCAATGCCATGGCAATAAATAAATGTTCAAAGAATAAAGCTACACCTTTAGCTGATGTGGCTGTGAACCACAACGCTGTCTAACCTGGGCAAACTGCATCGCTCCCAGGATCCTTGGGTAATTGAAGAGCTGGCGCCATCCTCACCTCTAGGTAGACTTCAGAGCACAGTCACTATGGAAAGTGCTGGGCTGCCTTGCAAGCAATTAATTAGAATTGTAGAATGTATTGAGTTGAAAGAGACCTTCAAAGGCCACCTAGCCCAACCCCTGCAGTGAGGGATGTCTTGCACTAGATCAGGTTCAGAGCTTCATCAAGACTGGCCTTGAATTTCTCCAGGGATGGGGCCTCTACCAAATCTCTGGCAACTTGTGCCAGTGTCTCACCACCCTTTTTCCTAATGTCTCATCTAACCTTGCCCTGCTCTAGTTTAAAACCACTGCCCCTCATGCCCTAGCAAACAGTTCCTCCCCAGCTTTCTTGTAGGCTCCTTCAGCTACTGGGAGGCCACTAGAAGGTCTCCCTGGAGCCTTCTCTTCTCCAGACTGAGCAGCCCCAGCTGTCTCAGCCTGTCCTTGTAGCAGAGGTCCTTCAGCCTTGTGGCCTCCTCTGGACCCTCACCAACAGGTCCATGGCCTTCTTGAGCTGAGAGCTCCAGAGATGGACAAAGTAACTCCAGACAGGGTCTCAGAAATGCAGAGCAGAGTCAGAATCACCACTCTGGATCTGCTGGCCATAGCTCTTCTGATGCAGCCTACGATTCAGTTGACTTTCCAGGGTGTGAGCACACACTAATGGCTCCTGTGCAGCAGTACCACCCTGCCCTTTACCACTGTGCTGTTCTCTATCAATTACAAGAGAAATACTGTGCACTGCCTCTTTCTCACTGTGTGGAACTTGGCATTATCATGGAGAACTCCTGTCCAATTAAGACACCAAGGCCTGGAAAACAGCAAAGCAGTCTGCCCCAGCAGTATTTGATGTGGGACTTAGGTTTTTGTTCCTGCATTTCTAATGCTGAGCCACTGAGATGTATTTTCATTTATGGCCAGAAAAGCTGCAAGAGCTTCTTGTATCTATTTTAATGGTGAAAATTAGGACTAAAATCTATCAGTCTTACCAACATCAGCTGGTAAAACCAATGTTTATATTTTTTCTAAGAACTGGCTACTAACCCAGAGGCACAGCACAGGCTCTGGCTCAGTCACATGATGAACAGGGTGTCCTGGTAGAAGGTTCTCTTTGCTTCAATTCACATTCTCTTTGACTTAGACCCTTTATTTCTAGGTCATGGAATGACAATACATAAAAGAAAACCTCTGTATCTGTAAAGACACTTACTGTCCAAATAACCCCTTCTTTGAGGACAATTTCAGTCTGACCTTTGTTCCAAATCTGATAGCACAGTCCTGATTATAACTCTCTCATTAAAAAAACAGTTAAATATTTTATTTTTCTTATAACTTACTTCACCTTCTTGATAGAAACACAATTAAAAATTAAGGGTTATGCTGAATTTATGCCTTTCAAGGAAAAAAAAAAAACCCCACAGAAAACATTACAATGTCTACAGAGATGTCTATTGACCCAGCAGTTATCAGAAATATACTGGGGTTTTTTCTGTTTTGCTGGCACAAAAACAGCTTTCTAAACAGCCAGTGACCCACTTTCACCTAGCTGGCCTCTGAAGTTGAGAGAAGATTCATACCCTCTAGATGTTAGAAGCTCTGTTTGAAGTCACGGCTGTCAGGAGATGGTCAGTTTATGTCTCCTGTCCTAGGACAGGAAAAGGATGCACTCTCGCCTCCATGTGTTGTACTGAGATAAGCACAAAGGTTTCTGTCTTGTGCCCTTATCAGCTTTTCCTGCTACTCTCCAGAACAGACACCACCAAGACTGGCAGAAAAAAAACTAAACTTGCTTAAGCACAAGGAAAAAAAAAAAAAGACTTGAGGTTCTCATAACTGCAAACAAAAATGTTGAAGTTTTTGGGAAAAAATCACAACAGGATTTTGGAAAGCACTGAAAACTGCCAAAAATCCTCTGTATAAACTGATCTCCTCCTCTGATACACCCAGGATGACTTGCTTTTAAAAACCTATCTTGCAAATTAAATACCAGTCTTTACTACATGAAAGACAATTATTCCCCCTTGCAAATAGAACCAATTAGCTGGCAAAAGGACATTCCTTCCATATGGAAATTGTGTTGATATAATTTTTCTCCCATGGTTTCCTCTGCCTTTCATTCTTTCTCTGCTGCTCCTTCCCTCTCTTTATTTCTGTGCTTCCACCTCAGTATCTCAGTGTGCAGAGGACAGGCTACACAGTCTCCAGGGACCTTGGTTCATCTCTTAACTTCCCATCAACTGCCCACACTCAATTTGTAGGTGCTTCAGCCTCCACCCTGTATAAAACTGGTGTTACTTCTCATTAGAACATCCACACTTAAGATAGAAACACCAAAGCAACCAATTGGGCCAATAGAGGGAAGGTATTTTTCTCATCTTTTAGAAGATTATAGAATGGTTTCACCTAGAAAAGACCACAAAGATCATCTAGTTCCAGCTCCCTCCCATGGGCAGGGTCCCTTCTCTCTAGGTCAGATTACTCCAAACCTCATCCAACCTCAGGCATCCACAGCCTCTCTGGGCAACCTGGGCCAGTGCCTCACCAGCCTGTTCCAGTTTCACACAAAAGATGTGGTTGTGCTTTACTAATTATCCTCAAATACTACTCGGGTGGCTGATCAGCTGTATCACGAACCTACACCCTTCCATATATATGAGTTGTGTTTTTTGCAAAATCAATTTGACCTTCCAGGGACGGTGTAAACTACCTCTGCAGTGCAGGTCCAGCAACTGGACCCCGCCATCCCTGGCTTTACCCCAGATGCCCACCAAGTGATGGCAAGTGACATTGGCATTCAATGCCCTAGCTGCACAGATATAGAGATACACTTTGGGTCAAGTTTAAAAGAACATCCCAGTTTCATTTTTCAAAGCACACAAGATCCTCAAACATATTAGCTTTCCAGGTAACTTAATGACCAACCTAAGTATCTACCAACACCAGGCTAGACAGGGCTCAGAGCAACCTGGTCTGGTGGGAGGCATCCTTTCCCAGGACAGGGGATTGTAACCAGATGATTTTTGAGGTCCTGCTCAGGCCAAAACATTCTGTGATTTTATGACTCTATGACCCGCACAGAAGAACATCTGGAGATACAAAATTAATGCTGACCACTGAAGCTATAATTCCACGTATTAATTCTTTAGTCTAATCAGGAGTTTCCTATTAGGTAAGCAAAGAAGCTTCTAAATTTAAACCCAACTCAGTATCCTCATCAAAGTGAAAAAATGCTTTCCTGCATTCCCATGGAATGTCCAAACCTAGTTTGTCACTGTTACTGAGAAAAGTTTTCAAAAGAAAAGTTCAGATACATCAGTATTTCTTTAATTCAGTCTACCATTTATATTTACGTTCTAGGCCAATAATGGAAAAAATGGCTTCCTATAACCCCTTCTAAACTTATAAAAAATGGTAGAAAACTGATGATCCCTGGGCAAGACAAGAACTATAGTGATGGCATCCAAAAATGTCAAATATTCCTTCAAAATCAAACTGGAACAAGACAAACATTTTAAGACCCTAGTGACATGAAACCAAACAGCATTATTCACAGTGCCCTGGATAAAAGAGCATGTGCGTGTATGAGCATGTGTCCAGCTGTGCTTATCCCTAGATATCAGACAGAACAGGAAAGGAAGAGTCAAAACACTTGTCCAGAAAATTCTCAAAAAGCAAACAGAGGCAGGACAAATTTAGCAGCTTTCCTTAGCTGTCATATCAAAGGCAGAGCTGACTGTAAAAGCAACCACCTCTCAAGAACGGCAAAATAAACTTACACAAGTCTCAGGAGGAAATCACTGATCAGAGGCTGGAGATTGTTAACTGCCGCTATTTTGGTGAAGTGAGTCCTTTTTGACACTATTAAGACAGTCTTGTCAAAAAAACCAAAAATGAAAAGCAAAATAAATAAATAGATAAATAAAAAAAAAGACAGGCAACATCATTTCAAGGGGAATCTGTTTGGTAAAACCTGGCTTCGAGATGATCTAAAGGAACGGAACTTGGAATGAACATCCTTAAAGATGATTCTACGATACTAAGTTTTTTGGTGGTTCTCCTTTGGAAAAGCAGCATTGAGCTTTTTGCAAATTTTAATAGTCTGATTGACAACTTGCTTCTCGATCAAAGCAAAAGTCTGAAAAGCATCTGAAAAAGATCTTGTGAGAAAAGAAAAAAAAATCAATTTCATGCTCAAGAAGAAAGTTTCTCTAGCAGAAACTAGGCTACTTGATTCTCTCTCTTTTTTTAAAAAAAAAAAGGTTTTCATCTAGTAAAATTAGTTTAAAGTGACATATTTTAATAATGTCTGTCTTAAACAGAAGAGTTTACATAGATCTATACACATGAGGGATATGCATGCACCCATAAATAAACTGGTATATTTAGAACTTAGAAAGAAATTGTGGATTGATCTAGAGAAATGGAGATATATCAACATCTTTCTTATATATATATGCACCCATATGTGGTACATACGTATATATATATATATACACTTGATATCAGTGTACTGAAATACTGGTTTCAAACCATATGATTTTAAGATTAATTCACTTCTATTACACAGAAGACTCTGAAAAACATCTGGATCTTTTCTTTTATGGTAACTATAACCAAAAACTTATGCTCAGAAATAGTGTGCATTTAGATGGTACCCTCTCATCTTTGCCAAAAAAAGGAAGAAAAATTTAAAAACCAAGAAAAATAAAGTCCTACACTTGGTTAGCAATCTGCCTTGAAACTGGTGGTACTTCACCTGGGGAAGTCTACCTCGAAGATATAGTAAAAGCGCTGTTTTTAAGTGTTAAGTGTGTGTCTTAACATGATCTATACCATCCCATGGATAAAACTGGCTTCAGAATCCACCTTCACAGTGCCAAACTCCCGCTGTCTAGATATTCAGAAATTCAAGTGATGTCAAAGCAATTTCCCTTGGCTGAAAGTCATGCCCGTAGACAGACACTCTGACGCCAAGAGAGGATGATGGCAAGATAGTACGTCCCTCTCATTTTCACAAGAACTCGAGGGAACTGCTCTCCTATCTTTTGCAGAATTAATCAAGATAAGTTAATGTATGATAACATGTATCTGAAGCGCTCTGAAGGGAAGAAAACCTGAGCAGCTCCTGGCTCTCCAGGATTAATTGCAACAGCTTTCCAAGAAACACAAAGTTTTGCTTTTCTGCACTGATCTACCCCCAGACCAGAGTTCATACTCCAGAGTCAGAAGTGTGGAGGATGAAAGTATCAGGTACATCACAGGAATGTGACATGATGGAGAAGCATCTTGAAACACAGAGGCACAGACAAAGAATCACTGAATAGTTTGGGATGGAAGGGATCTTAAAGATAATTTCATTCCAAATGTCCGCATTGGGCAGGGGCACTTCCCATCAGACCAGGTCACTCACCTGTTCCACCTGGCCTCAAACCCCTTCAGGGATGGGGTTTCTCTGGGCAACATGGACCATGGGCTCCTCTCCCTGATCTAGAGTCCCTTCTCCCCAGATTTCCTGTATCTGCTTTAGGGACTGGAAGGGGCTCTAAGGTCTCCACAGATCTTTTTCTTTTCTATCATGAGCCCTCTCAACACTCTCAGCCTGAGACATACTCTTGATGCTTTTACACTTTGGTACAAGAAGTTTTTGCATGACCTTTAAGTACTCCTCCTACTGGTACTCTTAAAATATTCCATATACAGACACAGAAATGACTTCTGCATGAACAAGTGTGAACATTTTGAGATATTTCAGATAGGTCTAATATTCATGCTCAGGGAAGAGGAGGTGGCACCATCCCTAAGAAGTATTTAAAGATGGGTAGACACAGTGCTTACAGATACAGTTTAGAGATGTTTTTTTTGTTTGTTAGGTTGATAGTTGGATGTGATGATGTGAAAGGTCCCTTCCAACCAAGGTGACCTATGATACTATCTTTTAGTGCTATGTTACAGATGTGTGGTGTTCTGTACTAAATGCCAAAGTGAGAAACTACTGAAACATTTGAACTGTGGGGAAGGGTTTTGGTAAAGCCCAAGTAAACTGGAGTATCAAAGGACTGTGCTTTCCTCTCTGTAACCCAAGTACACCAAGCAAGCTGTATTCCTAGTAAGTCCTAACTTTTGGATGACATTTCTACTTATTCTTCTTACAGCTATTTTAATGAAAAACAAACGAAAATACAAGCTTGATCCCTTACTTGCTCTGTAATCAAGATGCTGGCACCCTGGTTTGGAGGTGCTAGAAGGTTGGCCATGGGACAATTGCAAAACCCTTATGTGCAATCTGCTCCTACTCAGTTGACAGGGATGAGTTGCTGCATGCAGGCTGACACGTGCAAGAACCAATTCCCCACAGCAGTCAGTACCTAATTAAAAAGCTAACTGAAACAGTAAAATGAGGGTTTTGTAAGATAATATGGTTTTGCTTACTTTGATATAAACTGCTTCGGTACCTCGTTCACCCCCAGCTGCCAAAGACATGGAGGTAGGGAGTTATCTGCAGGATGCTGCTCTCCAAGGGGCTCTGGTCCTTTGATTAAGAGCTTGAGAAGCTCTTGCCATCCCCATTGTAACACAGCAATTAACACAGTTCTCAACCAGCTATCAGTATCTAAAGACTTCAGTACCCACAGAGCTTTATTCATCGCAAATGAGGTACTTTGCAGATTCAAGAAGTCTTCCAGCCACATGACAGCAGCTAACACACCAGGATTCACATGCCAGCAAGCATCGAGCTCTTTGAAGTGTTCACAGGGAATTCCCAATGAGCGCAATGAATTACATCTAAGTAATAAACCATGCTAGCAAGGACTGTCTGCGTATTTGTGCTCATGATCACTTCCAGGCATGGACGTGGCAGTAGGCAAGCACCAGCCATATGTACATTAATACATCAGAACATCACATGTAAAGAGGCAGGTAGCCAAAGGCACCTAGAAATACCACCCAGTATTTTTATAGAAAATACTATTTGAACAGAAAGCTCTTCTGCTCCATTTTCTCACCTGCACTGATCACAAGGTGACACACATAAGGTGCATCCCTGATGGCATGGATTAATAGAGAGACTTCAAGAGGCTGAGTTTCTCCTCTTCCATTGTAAGTGAGCCATCTCAGCTTATACAAGTAATTGTAACCCAGAAAAAAAAAGCAGAAGTGTCAATGCATCAAAAATTACATCAAATAGGAAAAAAATTCTCATTTGTTGTTTAAGGAATAGCCTTCTAAATGAAGAGTTATTTGGCCAGCCTATTTCCCTGAGGCATAATTTGCCCTCTAATAAAACAATAACTTCTCACTGTGCAGCCATGAATAACATCACCTGAAATAATGCATATTTCTTTAATCCTGGAATATATGGATGAAAAAGACCATTCCTATCTATAGCCAATGAACAACAAAGCAGAGGGGTTGGCATCAAAGCTCACTCTTCTTTAACACTTCAGAGTCCTTCTTGTCAGAGACCAATAGTGGAAAACTAAAAATTTTCAGGACCGGGTGTGTGAACCTGAGTTTCAAAACATGTATTACAGAGGGAGACAATTTTCAATGCTAAACACTGAACAGTTCATAAGTCTAGGAGTGCTGGAGGGATTACAATAACCCAGATCCATAAGAATATTAAGGACCATATCCCACCTGGTGCAAAATGCACAGAGCCAAACAAACAAGAGTCCTGTGGTTAAACAAACTGAAGGCAGACCTGTGCAATCATATTCTACAGAGCACAATGCTACAAAGTTATGCTCTTAATTTCTGTTTTTCTTTTTATAACTGCCTGTCAAAAACCTTAAACTGAAAACCATTCACAGCTTTAGCAGGGGTCTCTTCTCCCAAGGAACAGGTGACAGGACAAGAGGAAACAGCCTCAAGTTGTGCCAGGGGTGGTTTAGACTGGATAAAAAGAAAAAAATCTACATCAAAAGGGTTACAAAACACTGAAATGGGCTGCCCAAGGAAGAAGTGGAATTTTCATCCCTGGAGGTATTTAAAAGATGGGTAGACATGGAATTGAAGGACTTAAGGAATCCACAAACTGGACTCTACAAGTACATGACATCTTCCCTATAGCACAGAGGAAATACTGCAAAGAAAGGATGTGCATTCTGTTGTAGCAAAACAATGTCGAAAGCCAGCAAGAATACTTGTTGAGGCAACATCCCTGAATTATTTAAGAGACAGGCAGACATAGAACTTAGAGATACAGTTTAAGGATAGTTCTTGTTAGAGTTGGGTTGATGGCTGGACTTGATGATCTGAAAGCTTCCTTCCAAGCAAGGCCATTATATAATTTTATTCTATGATTTGTAGCAATTAGTCTCTACTGCAGCAAGAAACTCCTAGCTGCTGGAAGGAAGGTTTTGTAAGGCCAAGGACTTTATTGTGGTAAGATCCTGGTGATGGAATTCAACCATCCAGGAAAACACAACTGGCTGCAGTTGCAACTGCTCACACCTTCAAAAGAGGTCAGTGCTGTGTTTGCACATCAGTCAAAAGAGGAGAATAAGTTACTTATTTTCATTCAATGAGCAAGAAGAATTACAACTATAATATATTGTTTTAAAAATGTTCCCAAATGGTTTAAATAATAATTAGGGGGATCCCCCCAAGTTTTGGAAGCTGATTCAGAAAGTAGTTGCTTTGGAGGTACCAAGCTTAGTAATTTCTTGAATAAAAAGTTAAAAAAATAATATTGGAATAAGATACAGCAAATCCTATTAATGTTTTTATATGGGATTTTTTGTTTATGTCATCAAAAGATGATTGCACAGCTTTCGTCCTCCCCATCTAGTTTACACTGTGATGGTACAATGTACAGCTCTAGACACCACAAACCTTCTTGTCTAGCAATTTAAAAAAAAATCTGGAAACAAGACTTCAGTTTCAGTTAAAGCTAGGATCACCACCTTTTAACACATTTACTTCAGAAAGCTTTTTCTTAGTTTAGAAGCCAGAACGTCATGTTACAAGGTTTGAATCAGCCTTGCATCTATATTATCTCAAACAAAACCATGGAACAGTCTAGGTTGGAAGGGACCTTTCATGTCATCAAGTCCAACTATCAGCTGCTGACAAGAACCATCAGTAAATCACATCTCTATGTCTGCCCATCTCTAAAATACCTCCAGGGATGGTACCTCAACTTGGGCAGCTTGTTCCATTTGCCATTCAGGGTAACATCAGGAAGCCATGGCAATTAAACCAACGTGCCTCAGTTTCCCTGAGTAGTGAGACCTACCAAATGCATTACAAGGGTATTAAAGAGTTAATCAGGTAGTGTTTTGTGCATCCTGACTTTAGTATTTCAGCAAGTCTCCAGTAACACCTAATTAACAAATCTTTGATGAGCTGTTTCTTAGAGAGCTCAGCATTGGTGCTCTATGAAAATCCTCCATGGGCACTGATGTCCCTGATGCCCCTCAGGGAGGGTCTAGCCTGATTCGTTTGGGTGGCATTAAGCTGCCTTTCTTATGTCACCCTCCCCCCTGCCCTTAACAGTAAAAAAAATGTATTTACTAGATTTGTGTTTGGTACAAAGTAAAAAATCAGCAAGCTACATCAAAGCCTCCCTATTATCACTCCCTAGTGAACTGTGAAAATATAAATTCAATGCTGACAAGCTGGTTAGACTTTTAACTAAACTCCAAGCACAATTAACTTTAACCATGCCACTCCACTACTGTACTTCTGGCACCAACTTTGAGAAGTGGCCCAAATTCCTCCAAGGAACAGAAAACCCATTTATCTACTGTATTTATTCAGGGCAAACCTCCTCCTCCATGTCAAGCAGGGAATGCAGTGCTGCTGACGGTGACTGGCAGTGATAAAGGAGCTGGTATGATTTTTCAAATAAGGAGCATGTCCTGCTTTCCCAAATGTTCAAGAGAAGTGAATAATATCCCCTCCAAAATAAGAACCAGGTACTGATTTAGTGAGGGACTCTGGGGAAAAGGTGCCTATAAATTACTGGATAAAGCTACTGCCTTAAAAAGGTTTTCTGCTTGGATCTCCTACATAAAGGTATTTTTATTTGCAGAAGGCAAGAAAAGGAAGGGGCAAAGAAAACTCATTTGTCTCTGGCAGAGCTAGGAAATGGCATTACTTTATACAATGCTTCACATATATGTGGTTCCTTACAAGGTTTCTTAAGGTCCTGTGCACATTCTATATACTAAACCATTTAAAAGGAAGACGGAAACTGCCACAAATGTTACACCTTAGAATCATGGAATATATTTAGTTGGAAGGGATCTTAAGTGGGTTAAATGGCCCTTCACCAGTGCTTTTCTCTTCCCCAGCTTCTTACACTTTACATCACTATATTTAACTTCTCAGCGAGGATTAATCTCCCTTTGCTTTAGGAATCTAGCTTAACTCGGAAACAGCTAGTAAATACTGTCTCAACTCCATCATTATCAGCAATTCTCCACAGCAACGAGATATCCTGAAGGACAAAACAAGAAAGCTAAGTGGGTAGCTCTTGCACGACACCCTTAAGATGATTGTGTGTCAGGGCCCTTAAGTGATATTAAACCCCACGACTTGCCCTCGAGAGCAATCTCATGTTTTCTTTCAAGGACTTCAGGGAAGAGAGAACATTCTACTACTAGACTGATAATAAAGCTTCCAGAAAAATTGTGTTACTAATTAGGATAAAAGGGGTTTTGACAACCTTCAGTTCAAAACTTTCAACTAGAAAATAAAAGCTTATTGGAAAAGCAGTTACAAAAACTATTCTACAGATGTCATGGCAAAATTCTAACATTTTGTTACCTGACAAGAGGAACACAGACGTGTTGCAGAGGGTCCAGAGGAGGCCATGAGGATGATTCGAGGGCTGAAGACAGACAGTTGGAGTGGTTCGGCCAGGAGAAGGCTCCAGGGAAACCTTCTAGTGGCCTCTCAGTATCTGAAGGAGCCTACAAGAAAGCTGGGGAGGGACTGTTTGCCAAGGCATGGAGTGAAAGGACAAGGGGCAAAATTAGAACAGGGCAGGTTTAGATGAGACATTAGGAAGTTCTTCCCCATGAGGGTGGTGAGGCATTGGAACAGGCTGCCCAGAGCGGTGGGAGAGGTCCCATCCCTGGAGGCATTCAAGGCCAGGCTTGATGAGGCTCTGAGCAACCTGATCTAGTGCAAGATGTCTCTGCTCACTGCAGGGGGTTTGGACTAGAGAGCTTTTGAAGGTCCCCTCCAACTCAATGCATTCTATGACTCTAGGACATCATCTTGAGGCAATATTTCCTAGTTAACAACCTTGCAAGATTCCTCTGAGAGTGTACTAGCTCCCATTCCATCAGTCAGTCTCGCGATGTCCCCATGCTCCTTCTTTGAGGAATATCATCTGTATTTTTAGACTCTGACAGCATTGGTCTGAGCTCAGCAGTATTTCAAGGGCTTTGACAGTAAACTCTGGCAAATGTCACTGCAGCAGCTGAAGATGTCAGCAAGTCTTCACATCTCTGAAAAATCTACCCTACAGAGTATAATCAGCATGGAAGGATATCTGCCTGCAAATCAATCTAGTGCAAAGCCACCTTGCTGATACATCAGAACTAAGAAGTCCCACTGTGGTTGGGGCATACATACACTGTTTTTTCTTTATCTGAGTCCAGCAGGGAAGGTTCTTGGAAAAGAACATCCTACATCCCCATCACTTAACTCAAGCTCTTCTGTGCTCAGGTAAAGAGTGTTTTGTCCACAGAATCCTAGAATTGCACAAGTTCTAAGGGATCTTTCAGATCATGAAGTCCAACCATCGACCCAACTCTGACAAGAGCCATCATAAAACCATGTCTATAACTTGCATCAAGAGGATTGTGACCAGCAGGTCAAGAGAGGTGATTTTGCCCCTTTACTCGGCACTGGTGAGACCCCACCTGGAGTATTGTGTCCACTTGTGGAG
>VZTY01027417.1:74139-114212 GCA_013400935.1 Turnix velox | reverse complement strand
TATCAGATGGGAGGACTAGAAACAATGGATGTAAATTGGAAGGGGGGAGATTTAGACTTGACATAAGAAGGAAATTCTTCACAGTGAGGGTGTTAAGCACTGGAAAAGGTCGCCCAGAGAGGTTGTGGATGCCCCCTTTCTGGAGGTGTTCAAGACCAGGCTGGACAAGGCACTGAGCAGCCTGATCTAGTGGGAGGTGTCCCTGCCTATGGCAGGGGGGTTGGAACTCAATGATCTTTAAGGTCCCTTCCAACCCAAACTATTCTATGATTCTGTAACCTCTATGTCTGCTCCTCTCATAAATACCTCCAGGGATGATGTTTCAACTACTTCCCAGAGCAGCCTGTTCCAACGCTCAATAACCCTTCCAGTTTAAAAATTCTTCCCAATATCTAGTCTAAAACTCCATATGTGCAATGTGAGGCCCATTCCTCTTGTACTGCTTGTTCTGAGGAGAAGAGGCCAACCCACAGCTCTCTACACCTTCCTTCTGAGAGTGAGAAGGTCTTAGCCTCCTTTTCTCCAGGCTGAACACCCTCAGTTTCCTCAGCCACTCCCCACAGACCTGTGCTCCAGACCCCTCATCAGCTCCATTGCCCTTCTCTGGACCCACTCCAGCACCTTTTTTTTTTGTGCTGAGGAGCTATTATTTCCACTAACACAAGAAAGAAAAACTTCAAGACTGAATGAACTTAAATTCTTTGATTTGTATAACTGCAATAGCTCTGCAAGGCTTTAGGTGTTATCAATGCTGTGGAAGTATCAGATTTTGAGGAACAGAAGACATCTGGGTCCAGACAGGCTCTAAAAAACATGTTGTGGGTTATGCCATCCAGGGACAACTTGCCGGTTAAAGCAGAGGGGCAGCCTCACTGCTACCCTGGAAGATTCCCAGAAAACAAGCACAAGTCAGGACTGGGCATAGAGCCCTTTATTGTTATCAGTGTTTTTGTAAAGCTGGTTGCCAGGAGCGAAAATCCTCTGTTTTCTAGTAGCAAGTGTTACAAATCAGAAACACACAAACTGAAGAGCAAAGACTATACCGACAGGCGTCTCTTGGAGACACCCATTTCCCTACGACAATGGAGGAAAAAAAGGAGCAGGCCATATTTTGTGCCTTTGGAAGCGATCCTACTGTGGTTGCTACATACAGCATTCCTTTGCCGTTTGGTAACTGAGAAACACCAAGCTTATTAAAAAGGAAAAAAAAAAAAAAGAAACCCCAACCCTGCAGAGCTGTGGTTGGTAACCACCAGTCAGAGGAGGTCTGCCTTGATGAATGGATGTCAGGGAATCAGCAGCCCAAATGATACATTAAGTACTAGCTGTCAAAACAAGGGCTCCTACTTCAACTTGACCAGAAGCAACCATTTATACAAACACTCCCGCAGATAGATACTTCTTTACTCCTTGCTTTACCGCCCCTTTTCAAGATTCCCGAAATCCACAGGTTTACATATCCTGGGCAAAGAACTGCGTGCTCTGGTGCACTCTCCCTCCTCCCACTAAACTGCTTTGCTTTTGTGAGGTTTCAGAAAAGCCAAGACAGTCATGCTTCGCCAAACTCTCAAAATTTAATTAACTTATAATGTCCTGAAACCACAGTATTGCTTTTACATGCTGTAAAGTTCAAAAGGTAAACAGGTAAGCACACAGAGTACACTTCAAACACCTCTTCCAGTTCTCCAGAAACAACCCTCATGAGAAAATGAATGTCTAAAATGTACTTTGTGCATCAACACTCTCATTTACTATTGAAGTATTTCAATGCACTTCATGGTACAACTTCAATCTTAACACAATTTAGGGTAATAGATGAGATACATGTCCAGTTTTGGGCCCCTCAGCACAAAAAAGACAGCTGGAGCTGATGCAGAGAAGGGCAAGGGAGCTGGTGAGGGGTCTGGAACACAAGTCTTGTGAGAAGCAGCTGAAGGAGCTAGGGGTGTTCAGCCTGGAGAAAAGGAGGCTGTCCAACTCTGTAAAAGAAGGATGTAGACAGAGGGTCAGGTCCTTCTCCCAAGAAAGAAGCAATAAGATGAAACAGCCTGAAGTTGTACCTAGGAGCAGTTTCAAACTGAAAGGGTTATTAAGCATTGGAACAGGCTGCCCTGGGAAGTGATTGAAGCACCATCCCTGGAGGTAATTAAAAGAGGAGCATAAAGCTCAGAGATACGGTTTAATGATGGCTCTTGTCAAAGTTCATTTGATGGTTGGATTTGATGATCTGAAAGGACCCTTCCAACATGAGCAATCCAATGACTCTGTGAGTCATCTCAAGATTTAGTGTTTGTGAAATTTGGATGTAGAGGAGTAACCTGACCCAAGGTTACAGAGCAATCTATAAAAAACTATAATGGAAGCCAACCATATAGCCCCAACTATGGGCTGGTTGTGCCTCATCTGAGATATATTCCTGGGATCTATTGCCAGGTGGTATCCTCTACAGACACATTACACACTGAATTCCAAATGGTCTGGAAGAAAGGAGTTCAAAAGTTCAAAGCCAGACTGGACAGGGCTTTGAGTACCTGATCTAGTTGGAGGTGTCCCGGCCCATGGCAGGTAGTTGGAACCAGATGATCTTTGAGTTCCCTTCCAACTCAAACCATTCTGTGACTCTATGATTAATAGAAGGCTTAATGAGGCCTAAGTTAAAATAAGAATATTTTGCATACTGACTTCTTGGTGTGCAAGTTCCTACAAAAAACTTCCAGTCGCTCACTTCTGTGTGTAAGGCTACACAATTTTCTCAAAGGTTGGCCCAGTATTTTCCCCACTTTTAAAAGAAAATGTAAATGATTGCCTAAGCTTTCAGCATTAGCACAGTCACAGATACAAAGAGGCTGAAATGAGGTCACTTGGGCCAACAACAAGTCACTCCCCACAGAACATTCATTCTTCAGTTCAGGAGAAGGAAAGGTTTTAGGCAAAAGCAAAATTGAGAACTGGATAACCCCACAGTCATTCATTTCATTAAATCACTGCCCCAGATACCATCTGAGCAGCACCAAATGGTTTATATAAGATGACTATTAGGGTGGTCTTCGGGAAATAATTTGAGTTTTGAACTAGTGCCACTATTGGACAGACTGAGAAATGAGAAAAGGAAGGTATTTAGAAAACTTCCTAATTCATTGAGCTAAATGTGATGTTCACTAATTAAGGACTTGCTGCTGAGATGAGCTAAGCTGGGCAAGCAAATAAAGATTTGAATCTCAAAGATAATTTGAGAACTGTTGGAGGAAGTAGCTTCTGCTTGAATGTGACAGCAGTGGCATAAGAGCTCCCAGTATGTGAAGCATAACAGAATTCACAGAAACATACAAGTTGGAAAGAATTTTCAGAGGTGACCTAGTCAAAACCCCCTGCAGTAAGCAGGGACATCTTGCACTAGATCGGTTGCTCAGAGCCTCATCAGGCCTGCCCTCGAATGTCTTCGGGGATGGGGTCTCTACCATCTCCCTAGCCAGCCTGGCACAGTGTCTCACCACCATCGTGGGGAATTCCTCTTCCTAATAACAATTCAAAAAGTCATCTTTGCTGCTTGCTACAACACTTTTCATACAAAATGTCTTAGTGTCTTAATACATAGTTGCAGAGAAATTCCACATCTACTGTTATCCAGAGGACTTTACAGTTATATTACAGAATAAAAGGAAGTGTTACAGGCACCTTGGAATGATTTATACAGATTAAGGTGCTTTTCAAATACAAGTGTGAGACAAAGGAGTAGACGATGGAAGAGGCTGCACCATCCCTGGAGGGATTTAAGATACAGGTATAGGGCCTAGAAATGTAGTTTAGGGATGGTTCTTGTCAAAATTGGGTTGATGGTTTGCCTTGATGGTCTGAAAGGTCCCTTTCAAACAGGGCAATTCTATGAAAAGGTGGAAAAGGTGACAAAATACCTCCCACTTAAATAAGTAACACTGTTCTCCTTTTTCTCAAAAAAAGCCCAACAAACCATATTCATATTAATTGAGACATCAAACAAATACATAAACACAAAGCATTAGTTGAAATAATAATTATTTCTTCCTTTTCTAAGATTTTTACTCCATTATGAGATATAGAGGTCTAATGAATAATAATAAAAAAATAGAAGCTCACACTTGGCTGCAACAAGATGTTTGTAGCAATTCCTATTTCTCCAAATGTAAATATTCATCACAAAACATCTAAATCGAATATTTGAAATTAAAGTAATTATTTTTGGAAATTTTCTAAAAAAAAAGAATCATATTTTCTTTGAACTAGACAGTATTTCCTAATTAGCATTAGCCTTTGACTAACACTCTGTACTACAGTAACTTTCTTCTACTCTCCAGCTTACAGAAATTTCTCTGTAAAGAATAAATAATTTTCTTTTAAGTGTAGAAGCATTGAGTGACATATAAATTCTTCAATATTCTGGAAAACAAGATTTTAGGACAGGCAGTATTTTTGATCTTCTCTTCATTTATTAAAAAAACCAACCTGTAACATGGGTGACATAGGATCTAGTTAAGCCTGAGTTGGGTTCCATCCCTCTGCTGTCAACATGTCCTATCATTTGAAATATATCAGCTCATGGGGAGAATTGATAAGACTAAATAAAACTTTGCAAAATTAAAATAGTAAGAAAGACTCATCAGCCCTGTGGATGGTCACATTTCTCATCCTTCATCACCTCTGGTCAAATCAACCCTTGTCATGTCACAGAATTTCAGAATGGTCAGTGCTGGAAGGGACCTCTGGAGATGCAGTCCAGCCCAGTGCCAGAGCAGGGTCAGCTAGAACATGTCACATGGGAACGCATCGAGGAGGGGTTTGAATGTCTCCAGAGACAGAGACTCCATTAACTCTCTGGGCAGCGTGTGCTAGGGCTCTGCCACCTTCACAGCAAAGAAGTTCCTTCTCATGGTAAGATGGAGCTTCCCATGTTCAAGTTTGTGCCCATTATCTCTTGTCCTTCTCACAGGACATTAATGTGCCATTCACCAGAGTGCAATGCCAAACAACAGCTGAGGTAAGTGGGAGCTGCTAATTAAAACAGCCTCGATGAACTTGGATCTTGAGGGACATGAGCATTTTCCACAGGCAGGTTAAAACTTATCTCTGCAGAACCTTCTGGAGGTCCATTGCAGACTGTGCAATGAACTTTCCACAGAAACTAATTATCATAAACAGCATTATCTCCTGCTCCAAAGCTAGAGCACACTTCAACTTGTCTTCACAAATACCCAATGGGTTAGTATTACTGGGAGTCTGCCAAGCCAAAACACTACAATGCACAATACGTTTTTCCCCCAAGGAGAGAAAAAACAAACTGCACAACAGACAGATGTCACATCCCTTAATCCAGTGCAGGGGACAACAGTTCAGACACTATCAGGAGGGCTGGAACAAGATGATCTATAAGGTCCCTTCTGACCTAGACCATTTGATGATTTTATGCTCCATGTATGTCTGTACAGCAGAGTACCGAAACGCTTTCCAACTCAGGTTTGCCTCAGCTCTCTTCTCTGTTATTGACTTCAGCTGTTCAACCCTTGTTTCCTTCCTCTTTCAACAACCATCTGGCTTAACAATCAGAATTGGACAATACTCATCCTTGACACCAAATCTGAAATTGTTCCTCAAAAGCATTCTGTGATAGAGAAAATGAAAGCAACATCATCAGGATGCCAGCAACTAAGATATGGAAGATGATGTTAAAGGTACCTACTATGCCACTGTATGATCATCTTCTCTATCGTATTTTTTTTAATGAAGGGATACATGTAGCTTAACGGAGGTCATCCTCTCCCTCTGTTCTGCCCGGGTGAGGCCTTATCTGGAGCACTGGGTCCAGTTCTGGGCCCCCCAGTTCGAGAAGGACAGAGAACTGCTAGAGAAGATACAGCAAAGGGCCACAAATACGATTAAGGGGACTCAAATACCTGTCTTATGAAGAAAGGCTGAAGGACTGGGGTCTTTCAGTCTGGAAAAAGAAAGGCTGAGTGGGATCTTATCAATGCTCACAAATACTGAAAGACTGGGTGCCAGGAGGATGGGACCAGTCTGTGTTCAGTGGTGCCTAATGACAGGACAAGAGGGAATGGGCACAAACTGTAACATGGTAAGTTCCATCTAAACATAAGAGGCAACTTCTTTGCTGAGAGGGTGGCAGAGCTCTGGCACAGACAGCCCAGGGAGATCGTGGAATCTTCATCTCTTGAGAAATTCAATCCCTATCTGGACATGATCTTGCGTGACCTGCTGTGGTTGACCCTGCTCTGGCTACAGGTTGGATGAGGACCTGCAGAGGTCCCTTACAATGCCTATCATCTGTTTTATTTAGCAGATGCCAAAATTAGTGATATTAGTCAGCAGACCACATTTGCCTAAATATACATAAATATATATATGACAAGAAAACAATTGTTCAAAGAAAGCACACTGGGACTGATGACAGTTTGCAGAGTGAGGCAAAACACAATGGATTACTTTATCTTGTCTTGTTAATTTGAGAAAACTCAAATGAGCCCAAATTAACTTCCAAACTGACAAACTTCTCAAGCATATTGGACAGCTGGACTGAGGTCAGACAGAGAAGGGAGGACCTCATGCATTCCCAAGGTTGTCCTGATGGGGAACCTTACCATTAATTCACACTCCAGCACTAGATGTTTCTCCTGATTGAAAATATGAAAAAAAGAAAAAGCAAATGCTCACAGCTGAAGGAAGAACAATTCCATAGAAAAGTCAAAATACTGGACAGGGAGTAGAAAAGCATGTTTCTTTGATTTTAGAACCTTTCTTAGGCTGAATAATTTCTTTTCCTACTGCTTCTGGTTTGCTTAATACATTTGAATGAACTAGCAATTTCACAATCAGTTTGATGAAGCAAAATAAGAAGACATTCTTGAAGAAAAGGTCAGACACTTTTAATACCTAAAACACAGCAAAACTAAGACTGTACTCAGAATATCCAGTCCTTCTGCAGCCTATTCGAGTGGATCCAGCAATGACCTTAGAGGCTAATAAAATGTAACCTACTTCCTGATTTCTGGAAGAGAATGTATGCTATTTTCACAGAATCATAGAAAGGCTGGGGCTGTAAGGGACTCCAAAGATCATCGAGTTCTACCCTAGTGCCCTGGGCAGTGACATCTCATACCAGACCAGGTTGTTCAAAGCCTGGTCTAGTCTGGCCTTCAACCCCTCCAGGGATGGGGCAGACAACTGCTCTGGGCAGCCTGGGCCAGGGGCTCACCATCCTCATAGCAAATAATTTCTTCCTTATACCTCACATAAAACTCCCCTCTTTCAGTTTAGAAATATTCCTCTTCACCCTACAGCTCCTCTCCTCAACCCAGAGTCCCTTCCCAACTTTTCTGGAGCCCCTTTAGGGACTGGAAAAGGCTCTAGGATCTCCCCACAGCCTTCTCTTTTCCAGGCTAAACCTTCCCCAACTCTGTCAGCTTCCCCTCACAGTGACAGGTTCCAGCCTTCAGATCGTCCTCATGGCCTCCCCCGGACTCACTCCAAAAAGTCCATGCTCTTCTTGTGCTTTCCTCTTATTCTCAATGCACTATTATCTCCAAGAGATATCAATCTCAAATGCCATCTCAGACTACCAGTACACATACATAAGAGAAATAAGCTCCTCTGTGCCAAGGCCCATCTCAGCTCTGTGATATCCAGCTGAAGGAAAAAGCATACAGCATCCTCTTACTCTGGGGAAAGAAGGGCAGGTAGGAGCCTGTGAGATCAATTCCTTGTCAAGAACTTGCCCACCTGGCTTTAAAATCAACAGGAAGCCACCTGCTTCGTTCACACTTCCATACACAAATCCTGTTTTGATAGGATCAAAAAAAAGTACTTTTTTCCTTGTTTTGAACTGCTGCTCTGATTTTTTTTTTTTTTTAAAGAAAGCTTTTTGATCACACACATATTTTTAAAAGGAAAAACAAAACAAAGCTGTCCTATAAAAGCACAGGCCTATAACAGGGTCTGCTCTGGAGGGAGGGTTTGTACATGACAAAAACAAGAATAACTTCATTCCCTAGTACCCAAAACAGTTTGGGTTAGAAGGAATCCTAAAGATCATCTAGTTACAAACCCCCCTTGGTAGAGGGGGGACACCTTGCACTAGACCAGGTAGCTCAATGCCTCATCCAGCCTGACCTTAAACACCTCCAGGGAGTGGGCATCCACAGTCTCTCTAGGCAAGCTGTTCCATATTCCTACATACTGACATGGTACTTTGCCACAGTAGACAAGAGAAAGTTAAAGAAGAAAAAAACAAACAAAAAAAAAAATCCCAAGAACTATTAGGATTTGTTTGGTTAGGCAGCTTTGACAAACATTGTAACTTACAAGTTTACACTGCTTTAAAGCAGTGTAAAAGTGGTTCTGAGAGCAGTTTAAGAGTCATGGCCATCACATCAAGGGAAGTGATTCTGCCTCTCTATTCTGCTCTTTTGAGACCCTACCTCGAGTGCTGAGAAGGCCATGAACCTGTTGGAGAGGGTCCACAGGAGGACATGAGGATGACCTGAGGGCTGGAGCAACTCAGCTCCAATGGCAGGCTGAGAGAGTTGGGGCTGTTAACCCTGGAGTAGAGAAAGTTTCTGGGAGACTTTGTAACAGCTTCCCAGTACCTGAAGGGGCTACAAGAAACCAGAGAAGGTACTGTTTGCAAGGGCATGGAGAGGCAATGATTTTAAGTTAGAGCAGGGCAGGTTTAGATGAGGCATTAGGAAAGAAGTTCCTCCCCATGAGGGTGATGAGACACTGGCCCAGGTTGCCCACAGAGGTGGTGGAAGCCCCATCCCTGGAGAAATTCAAGGTCAGCTTTGATGAAGCTCTGAGCAATGGGCTCCCCGAGATGTCCCTGCTCACTGCAGGGGGGTTGGGCTAAACACCCTTTGAAAGTACCTTCCAACTCAACATATGCTATCCATCACATTTTTATGCAATTTCATTTTTTATTTTTTCTGAAATTCTCAGTGAGGAATACCACTGAGAAATCATCTTTCCACAATAAAATTTTACACTATATTACAAACGTCGAAGTTCAGCACAGATGCCAAAAACCAGTAATAGCTGAATCAGGTAAGATTGAGTTTTTTACCAACACAGATCTTCTTCTTACTTAGTATACTTCTCCCCAATTATTTCATTATACTAATTTATGGATGTCAGCTTTGCTTATGGAAAAGGTAAGACCCACTGAACAGCTTCAGTATATTTAAAAGACAAAAAGCTGTCAACTGTTCTGATTAGAGACCCACTAGATTTCCAGACACAACAATCATCTCTCCCCCCTCTCCCTCAATTCTTTAAACCTGAGAAACTGTTCTTATAATTCAGAAAATAGAGCTACAATCATAATAAAATTCTTATTGGGCTTTTCCTCCTGAAAACATTCCCATCCTAACAACTCCCCACACAAAGCAAAAAGCAAGGGCAGCAAAAACACACCTCTGAAGAAACACAGCACGCCTTTCACACAAAGTATGGTTAAAAAAATGACTAAGTTTTCTTGATGTATGAATTTGTGGCTACACCATTTATCAATGACCCATTTACCTGCGCAGCAGAGTCCCTCAAGCCGAGGGCCATGTCATTCCCCTTTGACTGATTAATTAGCTGATCAAGGGATATTTTTCACTCCAAGGTGTGACGGTTTATTCCAGCTAATGCGGGGTCTCTAATGGTAATGCATTAAAGCCAACTCGACTCTTTAAGCCTAGCAAAGTGACCAAAAGGGAAGGAGAGAAGATAAATCAAAAGGGCTCCCCCCAGTTTTCTTTCTCTTCCTAACGACCCCCCCAAGGAACTACGGCTAGAGGCAAGAACTCTTCTCCAATGAAGAGAGAAGAAAAAGCACCATTTCTTCCAGACTGGGAGGTATCTCCTCCTCTCCCTTTCTGCTGATATCAGAACAGCAATAATTTATCCTCGGTTGATTAACAAGGTGCTTACAGAATAGGCAACAAAACATCAATACTCTGCTCTTCCTCCTTTTATCAAAAGCACTACCATCATGCTGGGTAAAGGAATTTTTACTGGTCCCCCTGGAACAGTTTTGTTTTGTGGAAAATTATTAAAAATATAGCCCAAATCAACACCATGAGCCTAACTGACTATTTCTCCAACTTGCTATATATCTATGGACAATGTTACTAGGTACCAGACCAAAATGACAGGGTTTAAAATTGACTTTATGATGGATGGTGCTCCATCAATTCCAACCTCTGGCTTAGGCAAGAACACTTCCCAACAGACCAGGTAGTTCAAATCCCCATCCAACCTGGCCCTGAACCCCTCCAGGGATGGAGCAGTCACAGCTTCTCTGGGTAACCTTGCCACTTGGGCGCTCATAGGCAGGAATTTCTTTCTAATATCTAATGAACACACAAACTTAATGTGATACAGTGATAGTGCAAAACACAGCAAACTCCCTAAAAATTAAGGAGGATTAAGCCAGTGTGAACTGACTGTTGCCATCTACTAGATCACAAGTCTAGACCTCTGTAGTGAGTAAGTCACATTGGGCAAAGGAACAGTAAGCTAGAGGCTGATGGACACCTTTCTAATCAGAAGCAGGTTCCCAGGGATGCCAAACACATGAAAGTAATATATATTCTTTTGCAGACTCTGCCACTGGGACACCAGTCTCTTCCTATTAACCAGCATTAAAAAATTAATAATTACAAAACTGTAACATTCACAAGAACTGAAGAGGTCAAGAAAATTGTTGTTTACAAGAACAACAGCTTTTGCACTGAAAGAGAGTATACTGAGAATATAACTTCTTGGACAGAATGTACCTCATCATCAGATGTCCTCTATCACCAGTGAAAAGGCACATATCTCTCTAGGAAATGTTTGGTTTCACAAGTATTTACCATCTTCACAGACAATGAACGTATTTGTTTGGACTCCTGTGCTTCATCACTATGAAGTGAGTCCAGAGAAGACATCCAGATGTTCCACCAATGAAGTCAGGTGGATTAAATCCTACCTTTTCTTATTTACATTTTCAGTTGCCTTGATTCTTGTAAAATAAAGCATTACCTCTTTCCAGTGCCACAAAATGCATTAAGTAATTCTGCACTGAAATGATCAAGTCATATATAACAATAAGCACCATGCAGTTCTAAATTTTGAGCCCAAATCTGACAAACTATAGCCTGGGGACAATTCAATTCCTAGGCAGAAGATACTCTGTGCCTGTAAAGACGGCAGTTATTCTGACAACAAATGTGTAATAAAAGAAGAAGGAAATATGTTAAAGCCACTATCTTGGTGTTTTCCTACTGTCTTCCTCTGGAACACACTGATGGCAATTACATTTTCACTCTAATTTCTTCAGGAAGCAAAGCTGCCATAATCATTCTGTCCAGACATTTGTACACATCATGCAAGCCTTTCTCTTCAGCTGCTTTTTAGTCCAACCTAGCAAAAGCTTAGAGATACCAAAGATATTAAGATTTAAAAATATTTCATGTAAATGAACAGCTGGATAGAGAAGGCCAAGAGATGAGTGTGCACGTGGAAAGGGGTTTCAGCAGGAGCTCATCTCCTTGAGAATCATGGCAAGTGTTGAGTTTGAAGGGACCTTCAAAGGCAATCTAATCCAAACCTCCTGCAGTGAGCAGGGATATCTTGCACACATCACAACCACAAGAAACCAAGCTTCACTACTGGAGCCACTCACAGAACAGTTTATTGGGAGACATTTTACATAATACATCTTTGCTTGTCCCAGCAGGCCTAAAAGTGTTAAAATTCACTTTTTTGCTTGACATCACTAAGGAGCTGGGATTTCCCTCAAGAGACTCTTCCATTGCCTTGCTGACATCACTGTGAGGAAGCCTACCAAAGCTTGTCTTCCTCTCTCTAATTGAAGTTCTCACCCCCAGCACCATTCTTGGCTTTTGCCTACCTTAATTACTATCCCTTCCCTTCCTCTGTTCCTCCCTCCTGACCCCCAGATATTTATAGGCAGAGAGGTCATCTTTTTCTGCCTCTTCTCTGAGATGAACGTATCCAGTTCCTCCACTCTCTCCTTCGAGGACATGCCCTCTCACCCTCTCGCCCATTTTACTTAATCCTTTTGGACTCTCTCCAGGTTTTTGATGTCCTTTTTCTGTTCTGCTACTCAGTCCCAAATACCTCACGCTAACTGCACTCTCCAAAGCAGAACAGTGAAAAACCTAAGTTAATTTTTAACCAATTTTTCTCTTCTGCAGCCTTTTGCTCCCTGATTCTGCTGAAAAAAGAAAAACAAAATGAATTCCCACAGTACCCCACAACAGAGACTTTCATCAGGGTAAAAAAACCCCACAGATTAAACTTGAAACTTGCCTAAAAGTCATAACTGTGAAACCACACAACGATCAATACCACGATTGGTATTTTGCAGAGAGAAAGGTGAGGTGAAGGGAATGACAGCAGTTTACCTTCAGCTTCAGCAAGCCTATGGCAGAGCCAGATTTTAATGGATTTTCAGTGATGTCCCTTAAGATTAGCCAACATGCTTTTCTGATAAGTGCTGGGAAATGTTAAGTCAGTCAAGGAAGTTCTGCAAAATGTGTCAGAAGACAATTTCCTGATTTAAAAAAAAAATAAGGGGAAAAAGCAACAGGGTGGATAGTTACATTTCTAATGACTAACAGGGAAGAAATCCCCACCAACTCGGAGACTTTCAAGCTACTTGGATTAGGTGGTTTGAAGGGAACTTATGCAGGTTCACCTCCAAGTTGCAAAAACTTGGAGGAAGCTGATTACTCATCGAACAGCTGTAGATGCAGAAGTGAGATGGATGCAAAACATTCCACTTTCTGTGAATCTCAAAACAAGAGTTATTACAAATGTGCCAGCAAATCAGAGCTGCTCCCCCAGCCCCTGGAGCTAAATCAGTGCCAAAAATCACGTTGTTCAGCAACCCAAGTTAGGACTGTCTGTAACTCATTCCCAAATCCTCAGTCTCACTCAGGAGCATTTTCTCCAGTGATAAGGCTTCATCAGGAAACACAGCTGGATGGAGGAAGGAAATTCTGAGAAGCAAAAAAAATAAAATAATAAAATAGTGGGGGTTCGAGGAAGTTCAACCAGATAGGAACTAATGGAATTTGTTTTTCTGTCTCCCCAGCTCCCAGTGTTCCTAAGCAAGTGAGAAAATCAGAGGGAAAGCAGGGGCAAAAAAAAAAAAAGTCTGGCAGATCTTACCCTGCAAAACAGGTCCTCACTGTCATTCTCCAGAGAGCATCATAATTACAATTCAATATTTTCAATCACTTACTTGCCCTGGGAACAAACTCCAGGAGTTTTCAATTTAGGTCCACTCTGAAGCCCAGCCATTGTTTTCTCCACCTCTTTTCTTAACTGTTTCTTTTTAAAAAAAGGCCTCCATGTAGCTTATTAAGAAGGTTTTAGTTGGAGATATGATTTATCAAAATTAATACTATTAATTTTTTAAAAGCATTCTTATGTTTAACATTCAGGAGAATAAAAGGTTGCAAGTGTCTACAACTGGTAACACCCCATAACTACCAAAACAATGGCTTAAATCAGTATCTCACTCTTACTGCTTCATGAAAAACTCCTTTCGACCCTCAGGGGCAAACAGCATTTCCTTCCATATCCTATGCAATTCCACTCTTTTGCAATATTTACAATCCTCAAGCCAACTCCCTTTTCCTTTGATAAGGCAGATAACCCAAATTTCAACATCCCTCACTCACTGCAGTGGTGTCAGAATGAAACAAGAGAAAAGATTCATTAGCCAGATTGCCCCCAGGCTGCTGAGATCGTTTAAAATTGAGCCCGAGATCCACTCTACAGTTAAGACGTATCAGAAGAAGAGCACATAAAACACCTCCTGCCAAAGGCTATTCCAAAGGTCAAGATGATAAAATGATTGCTAATGACCATACTAGAAAAAGACTGACTAATGGGCGTGGTGTCTCTGTGACACCTGATTTGGTGGGACATTGTTTATGAGAGCAGCAGTTCAGCGGTGACATATTTTTGACAAGCACTTCAGAGGAGCCAGGATTATCTCACTGGTCCAGAAACCATGCCACTTAGCCTTGGGTCCTTCTACATTTGACCATAAGGACAGATTGAGTTTCCTGGGTTTCACTTTTTCCCCCTTTTTCCTGATTTTTAAGAACACTTTAGAGTAGCACCAGCCAACCAACCACACCTAGTACAACAGTGATGAAGACCATTAATGTATCTCTACATACACCTAATGAGCATCTCCACAGAGTGCTGGTGGAGTCTCCATCTTTGGAAACATTCAAATCTTGCCTGGAGGTTGTTCTTCTGTGACCTGCTCTGGGTGATCCTCCTCTGGCAAGGGGTTGGATGGGATGATTTCCAGAGGTCCCTTCCAGCCTCTGACAGTCTGTGATTCTTTGAATCTAATACCTCAGGAAGAGCTTTAAGGATAGGACTTTAAGCTACACCACTGATATATTTTGGGTACTTCCTTGTATCATCTCAGTTGCAAACACAGCTGGGAACCTGCAATCACATTAACTGAGAGCAGCAATTCTGGTACCTCTGGCATAGTAAGGAAGTTGTCTTCATCTGCTTTGCAGGCTCTTGTCTCTGTTCAACTGTTACTGACAGCTGCAGGAACTAGGAGTTGCAACTAAAATAGACAGCAGCCTACCACAGCCTGCCTGAAGGATACCAGGACTCTTCCTCCATTATCTCTACGTGGATATAGATAACTCACTTGCAGGAGAATGACACCACCTTCCTGCTCCTTCAGTGGGCTATCTAACATAAGGGAAATGCCCAGAGCCTGGAGTTTTCAATAGAGAACAAGAACACAGACAGAGAGAACAGTACTGCAGTTCCTCCCGGGGCAGTTCATAGAAACATATCACAATGATACAGTTACAAGGGTCATATAGTCCAAATCCCCTGCAGTGAGCAGTGACATCTTTAACTATGTCAAGATGCTCAGAGCCTCATCAAACCTGGTCTTGAATGACTCCAGGGAGAGAGCAACCATCACCTCTCTGGGAAGACTGTTCCAGTGCCTCACTATCCTCATGGGGAAGAACTTTTTCTACTGTTCCATTTATGCCACCTTAAGGACCAGGCTCTGGAACATGATGGAATGGGATCATGAGAGTTCATGGGTACAAAGGAATGAAATGGCTCAGAGCTGGAGGGCTTGAGTGATGCATTTTTGTTCTGTGCAAACTCCACAGATCTCTGATCCATGAAGAAAAGAAGGTGGGGAAAGGAGGAAAGCAATTGTGCTGCCTCTAGCTTTCTATCCCAATGGCTGCTAGCAGCAGCTGGTAGCCAGAAGATGACAATACAGCTCCAAATTGCATTAACTTCTGCCTGTATTTGCATGGGGAAATCTGGGTGCCTAACAGGGAACAGCCCATGACTTTTTTACTAGAACCCTGAACCATAAGCTCAGTGTTCAGAGAGGGGAAAAAGATGTGCATAGTACCTAACAACCAGCCACTGTATCAGTCAAGGAGTTTGCAAAAGCATATCCTTACCCACAGAATCTATCAACCAAAGAACAAACTCTCTGCAGGGTTAACTCCTAGAACCAGCAATGGCACTTTCCAAACATTTTTTCATCTTGAAAAGTGCAGGAGACTCAGAGAAAATAAGACCAACTATCCTGGACAACTTGTTGGAAGGTAAAACCTACTCCCTTAACAACAGCACTCTTGATTTGCAACAAAGACCAGTTTATCTTTCATAGGATCATTAAATTACCTTGGTCGGAAGGGAACTTTCAGATTAACAAGTCCAACCATCAACCCAACTCTGATAACAATGATCACTAAGCCAGACCTCTAAGCTCTCTCTTAAATATCTTTAGTGATGGTGCCTCAATCATTTTCCTAGGTAGCCTGTTGCAAAGCTTAGTAACTCCTTTATTGTAAATTTTTTTCACAAATTGAGGCCATTTCTTCTTGTCCCATAGCCAGTTCCTTGGGACAAGAAACCCATTTCCACTGGCTACACCCTCCTTTCAGGTACTTGTGGAGAGTAAGATCTTCTTGCAAGCTTGGAGGATACTGAGGGGGACCTCATTCATGTATATAAATATGTAAAGGGTGAGTAGCAGGAGGATGGAGCTAGGCTCTTCTCAGTGACATCCAATGATAGGACAAGGGGCAATGCATTCAAGCTGGAACCTAGGAGGTTCCGCATAAATAGGAGAAAAATCTTTTTCACGATGAAGGTGATAGAATACTGCCACAGGCTGCCCAGATAGGGTGTGGAGTCTTCTTCTCTGGAGACATTCAAAACCTGGCTGGACATGTTCCTGCGTGACCTGATCTAGGTGTTCCTGCTCCAGCAAGGGGGTTGGAATAGATGATCTCTCAAGGTCCCTTCCAATACCTGTATTTCTTTAATTTTGTGTAATAAATAACAAGATGGGTTCTCCGCGGTTGATGGCCTCCTCCCAAGCTCCTTCTCACCTTTCCAGACAAACCATGTGACTAATAACAAAGGCTCCTACTGTTTTTCCACAGAGACAGACAAGAAAGGACTGTTATTAATTTGTTTCAATTTCTCCTAACTTCCCAGATTAGTTAAACGTATTTTTATAGTTTAGAGAACAGTACTCAGAAACTCAAAAAATTGACTTTGTCCTACCAGTAAATTTAAAACCTACAGCACACTCACTGGAATTATACTACTACTTGGAATAGATATCAAATCCTTCAAACTGTTCAAGACACTCCACAGAAATATTCTTTATTTTATAGTAAGAGATTTTTCCAGTGGATCACTGATCTTCACAAGCTCCCTTGCCATTCTGACCAGTATTTACACAGCTACAAACCTCGTACTATTTTTGCTGCTGTCAGGATCTCTAAGCACATTCTTCCTCCTTTCCCACTCCATAATGGCCTACAGCAAAGTTATAGAATGATTTTCCACAAGCAAAGTGACAGGAAACTTCCATTCAATTTCAGGCCTCATCTTTCCCTCTAACTACGAAAGACTTCAGAGACCTCCAAACCAACAGGGCAATCCTCACAACACATTCATCTGTGCTTTGCAGAGAATTTGTCAGGATACATTAGTCATGCGCAGTGTTAAATCTGTTATGCTATACAGTAGAGAATATGCTATTCTCTGCAAGTCCAAAATGAATACATAAAGAAATACTAGAACAAATGTTGACCTCCTTACACAAAGCTGGGGAAAAGTTCTCATACAATATTTATCAGTGTTCAAGTCATCTTTGAATCCTCTCTTCAAAGATGAGCAAGCTTTTGCAACTGTTTAGCCTTTTCTAATTCCTACGAAATTCCCACCTGCAGCATTTGCACAGAAACAACAGTAACCTCAGAGGCAGAATGACTCTTCCTCTTGATGGGTATGTGGCAATCTCATTAGCAGAAAGACATTTAAAAAAAGGGATAAAACATAAGGAAACAAGAAAAAAGTGAAGCGACTTGTTTACCAGTGTCTTCATATTCTTCTGACGCTTCCCAAATATGCAGGACATGTCATCTTCGCTGCGCAAAGAGAGATCCTTACCTGAAATGGGTAAAGGTAAGAAAAAAAAAAATACCAGGTATACTATGACACCACAGTTTCTGACTCACCAAAGTAGAGGAATTTGGTTTGGAGGTGAAGACATATCAGGAGGAAGAAGTTAAATACATTAAACAAAAGCTGAACATGGCATTCAAACACAGGAGAAAATACGTGTGTGTAAAGGGAAAGGCTGGTGAGGAGACAAATACAGCTGGTGGATGCTCACAGGGAAATAAAACAGCTTGTTTTCCCTTTCCTGATGCTGCAATTGTCATAGCACAATGAGGGAAGCAGACTACTCTATGCTAAAGGAAGAGCTGTAACCTTCTACACACAAGAAAAGCTCAAGAAGAAGCTGCACATCTTGGGATTCTCATGAGAATTTCCCATCTCTGACAGCATTGGGGAGTTAGAGCTCCTCCAAACAGTGGAAAAAATACATCCCAAATCATTACTCGGTGGAGACTTTAATTCATGGAATTGTGTCTGAAAAGCAAATTCCCCATCTCTGCAACACAACAGATCATATGACTCTATTCTGTGATAAACTGAAATAATGAATTGTAAAGGGAGCTTCCAAGGTCATTTAGTTCAACCCCTCTGCAGTGAGAATGGACAACCTGCACTAGATCAGGTTGCTCTGAGCTTCATCAAGACTGGCCTTGAATGTCTCCAGGGATGGGAGGACCACCTGACCACCAGCTGAGCAAGCTGGGCCAGTGTCTCACCATCCCCTAAATCTCATCTAAACCTGACCTGCTCCAGTTTAAAACCATTGCCCCTCATCCTATCACTCCATGCACTGCCAAGCAGTCCCTCCCCAGCTTTCCTGTAGCCCCCTTTAGATACTGGGAGGCTGCTAAAAGGTCTCCCTGAAGCCTTCTCTTCTACAGGGTTCAGTAGCCCAGAATCTCTCAGACTGTCCTCATAGCAGAGTTTCAGCAGACCACTGATCATCCTTGTGGTTTCCTCTGAACCAGCTCAAACAGGTCTGTGTCCTTCTCGTGCTGAGGGCTCCAGAGCTGGATGCACTAACTCCAGGAGGGATTTTACCAGAGCAGAGTAGAGTGGCAGAATCACCATTCTCAATCTGCTGGCCATGGCTATTAAAGCACTTTCAAGGGTGAAGCAAAGATGTGTTTGAATTCCCATGGGACCATCACTCCCCTCTGACTGCTGTGTGGCTAGCTGATATCAGACATAAAGCAGGAAGGGGGAAGGAAAAAGGTGTGACATGATATTCAGGGACACCCACAGTAATTCAGTGAATTCCAAAGTGCAGAAGCCTTTATATTCTTCCTAAAAATGTCAGCAAAAGAAACCAAACGACCTCTGATAGGCCAACTTACTGAGAACGTGCTGCCATTGTAACTCTACTCACCAACCTCAAAATGAATCAAAGTATTTCTAATGGACCAAAAAAAAGAAAAAGTATGACTATTCCACCTTTTTTTTTTTTTCATCTCAGGATACTTAAGAGAGATATAATTAAGAGAGGCTACTTAACAGACACTTCAGTCTAAAGGACTAAGGGTTACACAGCTTTCTGGTGTCTCACTGGGCAGGCTCCTTATGTCCCCACCCAAGGAAGTTGGATGAGACTGGTGGCTGTTTTTTTTATCTTGGCTAAGATTTGGGACAGACACTAACAGTCCTGCTGCTCCTCCTCTCATCCTGTGCTCTCTTTCAGTGTCTTCTCCCCTCTCTTTTTGCATTCTCTAACAGAAAACCAACTTTGCTGACAATCCAAACCATTTGCAGCATCCCAGTGGAACAGCTACTAGAAGAGCTAGTGAAACCACTGCCATAATCTCCCACTGGTGCCCATTTCCCAGCACTCAGCGTGGCTGCCTAGGCTGCGTGGTGTCTGCGTACCTCCAGCAGCAAGGCCACAAGCCAGCNTCCCTGAAGCCTTCTCTTCTACAGGGTTCAGTAGCCCAGAAAAGGAGAGTGTGTTTGCTGTTGCTGCTACTCCCTTCTCCCACTCTTGTGTGAGCTCACCTTGTTTAGGCTAAAAGGAAGTGGGATTGGACTTGAACGAGGGCCTCAACATTAGCCTCTCTCTAACAACTTCTCCTGCCCTGAAAAAAGGACCATTTCCCTGCATGAGACCACAGAGGGTACAATCAAACAGGGGTCTGACATACTTGTTTGGGTGTGGTATTCCTATAACGGATATTCTAATATGAATGACTTTATTTTACATGCAGAAAAGACATTTTTTTTTGCTATATTTAGTAAAAGGTTAAATCTAAATCAAAAGAAATCCTCTTTGCTACTACCTCAAACAGGCCATGGCCTCTGTACTTGCAAGCCCTGAACCAATTTAATTGCTTAATGCTGTAAAGTGGCAGGGTCATGTTAACACCTTTGACTTCTGAGCTGAATTATTTAGTCAAAAAAACCTCAATTACTTAGTATAAAAATGTAGCTTTGATTCAAAAGTCAATTACATCTGTTTTAGCAAAGGCATTTGTTATCAGAAAATATTACATAGACCTTTAGGTACAGTCCATTCCTGGAAACTGATCCTATCCATACACTGAAAAACACACACACACATATATATATATAAAATACATGCCATGTGCATGTATATGAATGAATGGTGAATGTAACCAACAGAGAAACTAAGCAAGGGATGGAAGAACAGTCAAAAGCCAAAACAAGGGAGAGGTGAACCAGTGACTTCTCTAAGAAAGAAATTCCTCAACTCCATGAGATCTTGATAAAGTTTTTATGACCACCAACAGCTGTCCTGATTTATCCAATAAAGCATCTGATGGATGTAAAAGGACTTTCCTCTTCCTGCATCCAGGTTTAATCTGATTGCTGATCTTCTCCACATGATCTCTTAGCAGGGGTTATTAGCGACTGCAGGGCATAGTGTGGTGTGGATGCCCAAGTAACATTCATCACCTTTGCCTCCACCTCTTCCTCTTCCCTTCCATCCCCTGCCCACGCACAGATTGCCCAGAATATTCACTATTCTTTTATTCAGCAGATGGTTCCCTCAGAAGTTGTTTCATACAATGATATTCAACCTTAACCTATCCAAAATTGTACAAATCAAAGAGGAACAGTGCATTATAGCTTTAAGTAAGCTACCACAGGGGGTATTTCGAAACCAAGATTTTACTTGCTAAATTTAGACCCCAGAAGGCAACAGATCACCTTGACGCATTTTTTAACCTCTCTAATCTTGGCTAGAGCTTATGAAACAACAAAATTCTCCTTACCTTTTGCAAACTTCATGTAATGGACACGTTTCTTTGAAGATTTGGATTTTTCCTCAAGACTAAATGTCTTCTTCTGTTTATTCACTGAGGACTCTAAAAAAAACAAAAAACCAAACCCAAACAGGTTTCAACCTTGTTAGAGGTCCTCTAACCACCCAATTCAAACATCAGTGCATTCAACTTTCTCAAACCCAAGCCTCAACAACTTATCATAATATATTACAGGAAGAAGAGCGGCAAATTCTGTCCGGGACATGTTACTACTTGATTTTTTTGTCCACATCACTTTCCCTCCCTATTTCCAACCTAAAGCAATTTGAAAAGGCAGATACAGGCACTCCAAGTCAAAGGCAAAGTCTAATTTGACACCAATTCTGTTGTGAGAAAAGTCAGGGTTTCATCATGCTATTTTGTTACAAAGTATGTCCAGTGCCAGAGTCTGAGAAAGGTGGAAGAAACAGTATAAAAATACTCAATGCAACTAAATAGAAAGGGGGAAAAATTATTACAGAAACAGGCTTTCCCTTTTCTAACACTACACAAAGTGCCTCCAATGAGGCAGAGTCTGATTAAATGGAAATTAAATGGTAACAGAGCTTTTCTGTCCCTGAAGACAGTTAGACTGCCACATCCCTTTTATTTACATTTTCACAGCTTCTCAAAGAGAAGCCTGTAAACTGTCCACTGGCAATAGTCTCTGGAGTCCCAAATTCACCCAGGATATGTCTGGGAGAATGACAGAGTTTGTGCAGGTCAAAACCATGTGGAGGATTAGCCTAAGTAACACCAGAGATGTCAAGTTCCTGTGCTTTTCTTGTGCTGTTCTACATTATTTTATTGGTACAGACATACTCTTTGCATCCACAGAACTTTTCACTTTATAAGAAATTCCCAGGAAGTAGGCTGCTGTCCTATTAATAACTACTTTATTAGTCCTGTCCTGAAAAGAAACCACAGGATTCCCTTCTCTGTAGCTCTAGGAAGGGCTACTCTGGTGAGATGATTTTTTCCTCCCAGTGGCAAGTGGGATGGGAAGTGAAAACAACCCAAGTTGAGTCACCTTTTTTGTATGGTCCTACCCCTCAAAGCTCTGCTGACTAAGCTTTTCTGGCAGTGCAATTCTAGCACATCATTGTTTGATAGGTGATGACACCTGATGATAAAGTCATTGACCTAAAAATGAAATGGGCAGCCTTCACTGGGAGAACTGAGTGCCAAAATGTAGCCCGAGATTTACTCTTCCATTTACACACTAAGCCGTAATGGGATGAAGAAGGACCAACAAACCCAATTTTAGACAAGAGTTAGGAATCAACTTGAAAATTCTTGATAAAAAAGGCCTATGAGAAAAAAATAAGCATCAGAACTGAAATATCCAGACAAGAAACTTTCAGTCTGCTCTCCGATCTGCTTGTACAGAAGGGCATGTTACAAAGCAAAGGATTTCCTCGGGGCTTCCTCCTCTGCACTCTATTTCAACAGCGAAAGGGACAGCAGCACCGCCTTGTGCTTTCAAGGAGGAACTTCACTATCGAAACATGCTGGCACTTGTACTGGACAGGTAGAACATCCCAGTGTCTTCTAGTGATTGGTAAATCCTCAGACAAACTGAGCAGGAAATGTAATTTTTAAAGCAATTTAGTCAAAGCTCTGAAGCCACGTGTCATTCCTACCTCAAATCTGATACAGATGAATATTACAAAGCAATTTACAGACATGACCAGCACGTTGTTTTCTCATTTTGTTGCATACTGTCACTCCACAAGTCCAGCTCTGAAGCCTTCAATACTGGAGGGACAGAACTGTTGGACCAGATCCAGAGAAGGACCACAAAGATAATCAGAGGGCTGGACCACCTATCTTATGAAGACAGGTTGAGAGAGTTGGGGTTGTTCTGCCTGGAGAATAGAAGGTTGTGAGGAGACCTTAGAGCCCTCAAGGGGGCTCACAAGAAAGATGAGAAAGAATCTTTTGTAGGTGAGTGTAGCAATAAGATGAGGGGGGAACAGTTTCAAATTGAAAGAGGGGAGATTCAGATGAGATAAAGAAATTCTTTGTAGTGAGGGTGATGAGACACTGGAAGAGGTGGCCCAGAGAAGCTGTGGCTGCTTCATCCCTGGAGGGGTTCAAGGCCAGGCTGGATGGAGCTTGGATCAACCAGGTCTGGTGGGAGGTGGAGAGACTGAAGCTGGATGATGTCTAAGGTGCCTTCCAACCCAAACAATTTTATGATTTTATGAATGGCAAAGGGACCATCATCATCACTCAGTATCACAGAAAAAGAGTCAAGAATCAAAACACCACACTAAGTGCTCAACTAAGCAAATTAAAAAAAAAAGAAAAGAAAAGAAGCTAAAACAATGTACATCAGGGGTTATTTGATTGTTGGCATACTAACCATCATGGGGCCCTTCCTTCCCATCTCTAATTGCAATCCAACTCTAACAACTACACCAGTTATTTAAGAACAATGAAGTTTTTCAGCTGACTTTTAATGCAGTTTGAAACTGGATGGTGGCCAATAAGGTAACACTCAATCCCACTGCGCAGCTGCAGGCAGAGTTATTGGGATGAGTTCTGCCAGCCTAAAACAATTGCCAATAAAAACAAGTTGCAGAGAGTGATGCTGGCAGTCTGCAAATCAGCAAACACGATCCTGACTAGGAATTTTCAATGTGCACCCAAAATTTGTCTGCAGTGATTGAAAACTCTTGTCCCAGCTCCTAAAAAGATTTAAGGAAAAACAATGGAGTAAAACAAGGAGAAATACGGTTTTCAGGGGGAACTTCGCATTTTAAATAGTGATGACCCAGGGAATACTGCACAGACTTAGGAATAAGACAGTCTTGCTCAACAAAACTGCCTCTGGGCTGACTCACTGTGTCCTCGGGCATGTCATTTCAGCTCTTCGCTCATCGGCTTCTGGGTTTCCCACCAGTTACACCTAACTGAGCTTCCCATGGCTCAAGTTGGAACTTGGGCAGGATTTAGTTACAAAGGTAGAAAGGAACTTGTGGAATTTCCCTTCAATGTGCTATTCTACCTCTTCAGGACTTAAGCTACAGCACCTAGCACCCTGTGGCCTCAAACCATGATTAGGGCTCCAATGCACAAGGATAAATAATACAAGAATGAAAAAAGCCCAAACAACTACCTGCACCAGGTGCAGAATTTCAGTCTTTGTATTTTGAAGATTAGAAGTCAATTTGATGCCTCTTGCTAAATGTTTTTTCTCCTCTTTCCACATTTCTCCTACCAGAAAGACTTCTGTGCTCAGAATTTAAGAATATGTGAGTGAATGAATGAAAGAAGTTGCTAAATTGACTAAGATGTAAATTCCGCCACTAGCAGCATGTGGCCAGGCTGCTGTGTCCAAAACGAAGTCCTTGGTTTAACAACACTCCTCAGAGCTGTTACATCTTGGATGTGTGATCAGAGTTTAAACTTGAGTCTAACTAAAGAAGAGATGATAAACCATTAACAAATTGTCTCTGTAAGGTCACACTCACCACTTTTGAATAACTTCATTTTTACAGCTCAAGGTCAAACCATACAAAGCTTTTCAAAGTCAATATTATAAATAGCACCTTTAGGAAAGCTGAGCAGTTTACTCACCCATGTGCTCTACACCAGAGCTACAAAAAACACCTTCAAAACAGAGATGCATAACTTGGAGTCAAAAGCTAAGATGCAGCTTTTTAAGGACAGAAAAAGTAGGTGTTTAAGAAAGCACCAGAGCATGTAAGTCAAGTGTGACAGTTCACTACAAAAAAGAAGGTAAACACACTGCAACGGTGCTTGCATTGCAAACCTTCATATTAGTTTAGGTTGCCTTACGAAGAAACAGGAGCTGCTACAATACATCCCAGCAAAAAGTCTTCCATGTTGCAGTTCTGGATAAAACAAGTTCTAAATATTGCGTCTGTTTTTTCAACAGAAAGCCTTTAATAGAGGCCTCACTGAGTACTAATTTATCAAGAGGGGTGATCCAAGGGCTGAAGCACCATTCCTATGAGGACAGGCTGAAAGAGTTGGGGCTGTTCAACCTGGGGAAGGCTCCAGGGAGATGTTACAGCAGCATACCAGTACCTGAAGCATACAAGAAGGCTGGGGAGGGACTGTTTGGCAGTGCATGGAGTGACAGGACAAGGGGCAATGGTTTTAAACTAGAGCAGGGCAGGCTTAGATTAGACAAGAGGAAAAAGCTCTTCACCATGGGAACGGTAAGACACTGGCCCAGGTTGCCTAAAGAGATNGGACAGGCTGAAAGAGTTGGGGCTGTTCAACCTGGGGAAGGCTCCAGGGAGATGTTACAGCAGCATACCAGTACCTGAAGCATACAAGAAGGCTGGGGAGGGACTGTTTGGCAGTGCATGGAGTGACAGGACAAGGGGCAATGGTTTTAAACTAGAGCAGGGCAGGCTTAGATTAGACAAGAGGAAAAAGCTCTTCACCATGGGGACGGTGAGACACTGGCCCAGGCTGCCTAAAGAGATGGTGGAGCCCTCATCCCTGAAGAGAACCAAGGCCAGGCTTGATGGGTCTGAGGGTCTGAGCAACCTGATCTAGTGCAAGATGTCCCTGCTCACTGCAGCTGGGGCTGGACTAGACAACCTTTGCAGGCTTCTTACAGTTCTGTGACTCCACGATCAAGCAAACTGGAGCATGGTCATAATGGCAACACATCCTTCAGCTCCTGATGATTTTGGGCAAGGAGGGAGAGTTGTCAATCTCACCAAGGAGACTATTAGCATCCCAGGAGACTAGACCTCAGCTAGCCTTTGGAGACAAAGAATGGAAACTCTGCTAAGCTTCCAGCATCTGATTGAGCAAAGCATGAACCTACCTGTTTCACTCTGTCCATGGCAATCATTCAGTTCAGCTAGAAGCTGGTTGAAGTCATCCTGATGAGCAATCCAGTTGTCCTGTAAATATCACCCATGTGAATACAGGGCAAAAGTATTCAGAACTATTAAGTTTTGCTAAAACAGATGTTAAGACTCACTACTTCAAGAACTAACTTAACTGTATACACTCAGTCTCCGTTGGTGGGAGGGACTCTCAGAAGCTTCAAAGGCAGCAACACTAAGAGCTCGCTACAGTAACTCCAAAGAATAGAAATTATTAGGGTTGTGCTTATAAGTCCTTAAACAATACAAAAATGTTCTTGGATCCTTGTCTCCCCTGTCTGCACAAGATGTTTTCAAAAGCAGGCAGGAAATACTGGACAGCAACAACATTACTTAAGATGAGAAGAGCACCTTTAGGACAATGTTCTTCTCTAGGTATTTGAACTCCAATCAGAAAGGTGGCTGTATCAGGAAAAGGGATAGATTTATAGTGAGAAAGCTAATATTTCAGTGATTTACTTGGAAGCAAGAAAATAACCTTTGAAGAGCCTGTCCCCAGAATTCTCTGTGACCTTTCCAAGAAGGTACTGACTCCTAAAAATCTCAACAAAGCAGAACTAAACTCCAAGTCAAGAGTTTCTGCAGTGAGGTTTGCATTGGTACATGCTGCCTCCAGATGCAACAGTAGATTTCACTAATGTCCCAATAGAAAGACCGTCGTTTAGCTGGAACAGAAACCATTTCCTTACCTGGGTCTAGTGCTCACCTCGTAATTGATGGCTGCTCCTAACCCCAAGTTGTTGTTTTTCACCCGAACCTTTATGTGTTCTGTATTTCCTTGCTCCTGAGCACCAAGCCCCTAAGGAAGTTTTAAATGTAAGGATTTAGTCACAGCAGTGAGTAAACAGCTAGAAGAGCTCTCCTACTGTGAGGCAGTTTGCAATGAAATACAGCAAGAATCCACAACTTATTATTTATTACCTTGCCTGTAACTGAATTAATTCCCAGACACATATGAGATATTAAGGTTTTTTTTTTTTAATTTACTACTTAAGCCTCCAGCTAAGTATTATGAACACTAAAATAGCAACAACATTAAGTAGTTGGGTGATTAATTGGGAAGCCACCTGACATTCCCAGGCATGTCCAAAGTGTTTACCATTTTAAAACAAGACACTACATACAAAGAACATGCCTCTCACCACAAATACCTCCATTGCTGGGAAGGCAGTAATGGCTGTAAGACAGACACCACAGAGAATGTACAACACAGAATGAAGTTACACATCCTGCCGTGACCCAATTCCAATACAACTAATAACAGGCCTAGTGTAAGCAGCTTAATTTCACTGCACAGATGGGCTTTTGCCCATTAATTTCACCAACTTAAGGTTCCAGTTGTCTGAGTTTCTAGTGGAAGGGAGAGATAAATCCTTCTCATATAGCTACAACCGCTGTAAAGGGAGGTCCAGCAGCTCAAGCAGTAAAGCTTACTGTCATGAAGAGTGTTCAGTGTTCTTAATAGCAAGGGTGTTACCTATAGTCAGAGGACTTGATACTAACAATACAATCAAAACATTTTACAGCATTTTTTTTCTACTCTGGTTTACAAACCCATTATAACCTTACAAACACCTATGCATACTATTGACATAAAAAGACAGAGCTCAAGCCTCATACTTTTAAGTCTGGTCTAAAGTTTAGTGAAATTACTGCCCGTTTCTTGACTTTAGCAGCCTTTGAGTCACTTATCACTGCTCATTCATGAAATTGGAGCCACTCAGAAGACAGATCTATATGTGCTAACTGCGAATCAAACAATGCAATAAGTTATATATTTTTCTAATTTTTAATGCATTAAGAAAATTGAGAACAGTCCTTATTTTATTGCTCTTAAAAAAAAAAAGTGGACAAAGGAAATCCATAAAAAGAATTAAAGAAATATTGTGGGAGAGTTGCATGCCTTAATTTCATTAAACAAGCTGACATGCAGGTCCAAATCTCAACTTTGCTGAGGCACCTTTGTGGAAGTTAAACAGCTTTTAATGGGCAGTTGAGAAGTCTCCAATGACTTACAGATTATTCTTAGCACCAGAAACCAGCCACCTCACCCCATGGATACGGGTTGGAGCTAGGAAGAAACACAGCTCAGACAACATTTCATTTTGACTATTCAAAGAATAGACAAAAGTAAACTTTACAAACAGCTGAAATGCTTATTAAATGGTACCAAAAGCCAGAGGGTATAAAGGCAACTTGAAAGCCATCACCCGATTGTCACTTGGGGACATTATTTTGTCAAAGAGAATGAAGAAAAAGCGGAAAGCTGGACAGGCACTAACGTAACTTTGTAACTAAGTGGCAAACCCCAACATTGCTTAAATCCTCTATGCACTTAAGAAAATTAACCAAATAAAAAAGAACACTGTTGTTTTAAACACTGACATCAAGACACCCCCAGTGTTCTTCCACCCTTCAGCTAGACAATTTTCCTTTAGATCATACCTTTCCTTTGGACCAGCCCATCTTTTCCAGCATCCTCTGGCCAAACTTAGAGTCATCTTTACTCCAAGCACTATTCTGTGGATCCACGGACCACTTCTGCCGTCTACGGGCTAGAACAGGAAGGAAAAATTCAAACAGGCTCTATTAATTTTTCCACAGCGTTCTTAATGTTTAATCAATTAAAAAAAAGCTCTTCTTCACAAAAAAACCCCAAAACTTAAGCTAGGCTATGTTCGAGGGAGGGTTTATTTTACTAAACCTTATACTGCAAAAGAAGGTCCATGAAAATTATAATTACTAAGATGAAGAATGCCAAAGTAAAACTGTATTGGAAGCTGTCATCCCTAAGGATTGGCAGCAATTCAGGGAAGGATTAAAAGATTACTATTTAGGTGTAAAGGCCTAAATTCCATATTTATTCCAATTTTGGTTTACATCTGGCTTCAACATGATACCTACAGGTGATGAAACTTCAGTGCCAGCTTTCACAGTTGTGGGTAACATCCACTGTCTGGGCTTCCTTTTAACCATAACAAAGTTTTAACATAGAATCATCAGTCTGGAAGGGTCCTTTTCAAAGTCCAACCCCAATGCAATGAGCAGGGACATCTTGCACTAGATCAGGTTGCTCAGAGCCTCAGCAAGCCTGGCCTTGAGTGTTCCAGAGTTGGGGCCTCCAACACCTCTCTGGCAACCTGGGCCAGTCTCTCACAACTGCTTTTCATCCTATCAGTACATGCTCTAGCAAACAGCCCCTCTTCAGCTTTCTCATAGGTCCCTTCATAGGTCCCTGGTAGGGAGCTATGAGGTCTCCCTGCAGCCTTCTCTTCTCCAGGCTAAATATTTGCCTTCAAAACAAAATCCTAATCAAAATCAAACGTAAGTGACCAGAGAAACTGAATTACAGCAAACAAAACCAGTGGGATTCCAGCTTTTGGAATCGCACAAAGTGGTTGATTCAGAAACTGAAATGTCATCATAAATTACTGCAGGTGTTAGGAGACCAAGGGTGTTTTTTTCTGTCCTACACAGACAACTAAAGAGACTACAATCCCCCAGGCCCACATGCGTGTGTTTGCTTCTGTTATCAGGAATAACTTCACAGAAATAAAAGAAGAAAAGCCAGCAGAGCTAACCAGTCACTTCAAGTGTACATCTAAATGCAGGAAGAGAAACTAAACAAATAAGACAAAGAATGGGAGACAGGAAGATTACAAACTTCGTTAAATGACATGGGAAACAGTGGATCAAAAATGACCAGTTAACCCAAGGCCACACAAAGTCAGGCAGAAGCCAAGTCCACCAGGGAGCTCTCAACATAATCAGGAAGTCATCTTTCTCTAAAATGAAACACTTAGGATTTGGGCCAGAGGGACAAAATATTACAGGAATGGACAATTAATTGTTAGACCAGCTTTGTTTCATTCTATGAGAACTAATACTCTAAGAATGCAAAGTGATGGCTTTTTAAAACAAACATCCTGAGCTTTGAAGCTCAAAATAGGTGCTATGTGGCTATCTCAGAAAAAAAGTAATAGTCTAATTAAAAACTTTTTAAATCCTCAAATAGTCCATATAAAAGGTTTAAAAGTAGGTCAACTAATTGCATGCTGTGAGAGGAATCCACACAGTCTTTGCTCAATTCTCCTCTCTACAGGAAGACAACTTATTTCTAACAGAAGACTTTAGAGAAGCATCTACAACAAGCCGTGTCTGCACTGCTAAAAAAAGGTGGTAAGGTGTCATAGAATCATAAAATACATTGAGTTTTAAGGGACCCTTAAAAGCCATCTAGTCCAACCACCTGTAGTAAGCAGGGACATCTTGCACTAGATCAGGTTGCTCAGAGCCTCAGCAAGCCTGGCGATGAGTATCACCAGAGATGGGGAATCCACCACCTCTCTGACCAGCCTTTGCCAGCATTTTACCACCCTCATGATGGTGAAGAAGTTCTTCAAGTTCACAACGAAGTTATATTCATCACAATGTCTCATCTAAACCTGCTCTGTTCCAGTTTAAAACCACTGACCCTCATCCTACTGCTCTGTGACCCTGCACAGCTTTCCAGTCCTTCCCCAGCTTTCTTATAGGCTGCTTCAGGTACTGGGAGGCCACTAGAAGGTCTCCCCACAGCCTTCTCTTCTCCAGGCTGAACAGCCCTAGCTCTCTCAGCCTGTCCTTGCAGCAGAGGTGCTCCAGCCCTCAGATCATCCTCATGATCTCCTGTGGACCCTCTCCCACAGGTCCTTTTGTTTAAAATCTCTCAACTAATAATAACTTCCCCTCACTCATTCAACAGAAAAGCCTGTTCATTGCCTTTTTTTATATATCTATCTATAACAGCATTTTAAGGTGCCCTTATTTTGCTATGCTCTCAGTAGCTAGCTCTTCAGATGGTTACTTTGTAAATTCCAAAAGTATTAATTTCAGTGCAACTCTTTCAGTTGTAAAGCCACTGTAGTTGCAGTTGTAAAGACATCTGAGGATCTGCACACACAGTTGAGATGATCTGTATTGACTGAATATGTGAATTTAAATTAACTTCTTGATTGAGTTGCTTGACGTAGTTCAACTAGTTCACTTTAAAAGTTAGCTTCTACTGATTTTCTTGAATATCACTCTGTAGAGAAGCCCCAAATTGTTTTATTCCCAGGAGGACACTGGTAACAAAACACAACACCTGTGCTGCAAGTACAGGCTGAGAAAGTTGGAGGTGTTTAGCCTGGAGAAATCCCTGGGCAGACTTCACAGTGGCCTACAAGTACCTGCAGGGGCCTACAAGAAAGCTGGGGAGGGACTGTTTGGCTGAGTGTGAAGCAATGGTTTGAAACTAGAGCAGGGTTTGGATGAGACATTAGGAAGAAGTTCTTCCCCCATTAGGATGGCCAGACATTGGGCTAGGTTGTCCAGAGGAGTCGTTAAGTCCCATCCCTGGAGACATTCAAGGCCAGCCTTGATGAGGCTCTGACCAACCTAATCTAGTGCAAGATGTCCTTGCTCACTGCAGGGGGTTTGGAATAGATCACCTTGGGAGGTCCTTTCCAACTCAACACATTCTATGACTCTGCAATAACACAGAGATTTCTCAAGCTAGAATTTTTAAGACACTTTTCCTTCCCCTGCACTTTTAACACAAGTGTTCCAAATTTTTTAACTACTCTTATGGTATTAGTCCTCACATTTCCTCCAGGTTAACACACTCTTATTTCTAAATAGGGCAAACTAGACAGAAGAAAATTAAGATACTTGCCTACATCTTTAAAGTAGTATGTAAGAAGTCCAGGAACAAGTTAATGGCACATACAACAACCATAAAATTGTCTCTCCTCTCCAAACAACCAAAAAAAGGAACTGTTCTGACAGCAATTTACCAGAAATGTTGTTCATCTGTGTCTTAAGATCAAGAATGAAAACAGTAGCCAAAAAAATTCTTCTTGGATGTTAACAACAGCTTTCTGGGCTATTGATAAAATGAGACACTAAAGCAACCCTGGGCAAGCAGCACCACCCAGTGGAGAAAAGCATAATCGTTTTTTTAGATACTCCATTGGATAGGCTATGATTAGAAAAAGATCAATTACTAAACCATTTTTACCAAGACTAATTAAAGGCCTGGAGGATATGTTCAAATACCATTACTGAAAATTACCTATCAATTCCCATCCAAATCTTCTGTCTTCATACATGTATAACAATAACATGTATAACAGGTTAGGTTCTCCCAATTAATGGAAAATACACTGACTACAGAAGGGATTTGATTCTTAATGAAAACTATAAAACCCATTATTAGCACACAATTTTGTTTTCCTGATAATCTTCAGTAAGATAAAGAGTTCCTGCCCCAGCATGGGGACTGAACTAGACAATCTCTCAAGGTCCCTTACAACCCTTGACATTCTGTCATTCTGTGAAAGGCCATCTAGTACAACCCACAGTGGTGAGTTGGGACATTTGTCACTAGATCAGGTTGCTCAGAGCCTCATCAAGCCTAGCCTTGAATATCTCCAGGAACAGAGCCTCCACTTTACTTCTCTGGGCAATCTGTTCCAGTGTCTCACCACCCTTACGGTGAAGAATTTTATCCTAATGTCTCATCTAAACAAGTTATTTAAATCTAAAGCAGTTATTTAAAGCCTCTGAAATGCATGTGCTTTCACTGCTGAGTTAAAACAACCCCTCACCTATGGTTCCTAAGATTCCTCAAGATGAATATTAATGTATCAGAACTTGATCTGGAACTGTAAACAAAAACATACTCGCCTAACACCACTTCACTGCAGTTAAAGGTGATTAACAAAGACACACAGAGGCCCAGGTTGCCCAGAGAGGTGGTGGAGGCCTAATTTCTGGAGACATTCAAGGCCAGGCTTGATGAGGCTCTGAAAAACATGATCTCGTACAAGAAGTTCACTCCAGGGGGGTTGGACTGGATGGCCTTTGAAGGTCCCTTCCAACCTATACTATTCTATGATTACTGAAATATGCAGTATCCAGATAAAATAAGTCACATTAAAAAAGTACCACAGTTTGCCTCTAAAATAAATGGAAGCCATATTTTCTAATCAATCATTATACTTAAATCCATCTTTCCTGCAGTTAAGCAATTGAATTCATTCGACAATGACACTAGCAAGCTCACAGAAACCAGACAAGTAAATTAACTAAAATCTTACGTAAATATAATATTAGTCTTGTTACACAGAAATCTACAATTGACAAATTCAGTCCTCTTAATCATACACATTTTTACAACTCTCTAAAGTAGCTTTTTCTGGTAAATGTATCTTCAATATGAAAAAAAGAAACCAAAATGGTTTAGTTAATGTTTTGTTCAGCCCTGAGAGGTTCCTTTTCCTAAACTGAAGAGCTTTACCTGGAATAGAGCTATTAGTCAGGATATTCTTTCAATGTTTTAATCCATTCTTTCAGATATAGGAAGCACAAGTCCTCCATTGCCTTGGAACCAATCACAGAATCAGAGTTGTAAGGGACCTTCAAAGGCCACCTACTCGAAGCCACCCCAAGTGAGCAGGGACATCTTGCACTAGATCAGGTTGTGAGAATAGGAGTGAAGCTCCATTTGATTGTAACATCAGATAAAATTGAAATAAATCATCAGGCTCAATGTAATAAAACTGTCACAAATTACCTACACAGCAACAACCCTACACAAAGGGCCTAAGACACCTTCATGTCCTCCTTTTGAGTTTAAATGAATTTACTACCTTCCCTGAAGCACCTGCCCAAAATTCCTTACATCCTACTCTGACCTTTTCAAACTCAGAATTCAGCTCATCTCCAGAGTTCCCTGGATGGGCAAGGGGGTGAGCTAAGCCCAGCTGTTAATCCAAGGCACAACAAAAACACCAATGGCTACAAACCCCAGACTCCCCTGAGTCCACCCTGGCTGCTCCAAGGCTTCAGGCTACTGGGAGGTGATGTGATAGGGAGAATCCTTGTGGAAAAGAACTAGAGGGTGCTGATGGATAAAAAGATGACCATGAGCCAACAGTGTGTGTTCACAACCCAGAAGACCAACTGTGATTGATTCCACCTCTGCTCTGCTGTCATGAGACCCCACCTGGAGTTACTTCATCCAGCTCTGGAGCCCTGAGCACAAGAAGGACATGGACCTGTTAGAGAGGGTCCAGAGCAGGCCACAGGGATGATCCAAAGGCTGGAGCACCTATCCTGTGAGGACAGACTGAGAGTTGGGGATTTTCAACCTGCAGAAGGCTCTGTGGAGACCTTCTAATGGCATCCCAGTACCTGGAGGGACCTGAAAAAGCTGGGGAGGGACCTTTTGTCAGTGCATATAGTGACAGGACAAGGGGCAGTGGTTTGAAACTGGTGCAGAGCAGGTTTAGACATTAGGAAGAAGTTCTTCACCGTGACGGTAGAAACATGCTGATAAAGGCTGGCCAGAGAGGTAGTGACGTCTTCATCTCAGGAGACATACAAGGCCATGCTTGGTGAGATTCTGAGCAACCTGATCTAGTTCAAGATGTCCCTGCTCACTGCAGTAGGGGTTGAATTTGAAGGTCCCTTCCAACTCTACGATTCTGTGACTCTGTCTGCCCTGCAGCACACTGAAACGCTCATTTTCTGCCCCAAATATATCCGAGAGACTTCTCCCCTGAGCGTGTGCTTGTCACCCCTCCTTGGAAGAGATAAATCCCCGCAAAACCCTACCACGGGGCCTGAAGGATCCCCAGTGTCTCGCCCACCGCCCGTGAGAAGGTCAGCGCGGCCCCGGCCTCAATCAAGAAGGGCTTGGAGCCGCCCTCCAAGATAGCAGCACTTCCCTCGACACCCTCCCTCCGCTCTCAGGGAGTAGCCCCGAGCCCCTCATCGCGGTTCCTCCCCGCGGGGAACGGCACTCACGTTCCGCCAGCATCGCCATCTTGAGGGCCTTCCTCTCTGCGTAGCGTACTGCTAAGGACCTATCTCCGAACGACTGTGGGGGCTTTTGTTTCCTCTGGCGCAAAAAAAAGACGTCGAAGTAAATGCCAGATGAAAAGTCTTGAATGGGGCGAGCGGAGCGGCCACTCTGGAGGAAATAAGGGAAAAGGAAATAACGCGCTAAAATTTTATTCAAGATGACAAAATGCGTGTTGGGTTGTGTACGAGCTATTTTCGCACGTTTTCCGACGGATACGGTACAGGCACATTTACGGGCAGCGATTGGACGGGAACTGCTGCGCCCTGCTTCTTAAGAGAGTGTGGACCGCGCAGAGCTGCTTAAGCTGCTTCTGAGGACGCTGCGAGGGTCCCGGTCGTGTTTAATTGGCCTCAGTGATGGAATTCGGGGAGTTATAGGATTACCACAGGCAGAGCCCCTTGTGAACGGGTGCTTGGGGGTGAATGGGAGCAGCCTCAGTCCTCGGAGGGTATGAGTGTCTCTGAAATCGCCACATTGCTGTGTGGCCACTGGGACCAGGGCAGTGACCACCCCCATTTACTGGGCACCGGTGAGTCCCCGTCATAAATGCTGTGTCCTGTTTTGGGTCACTCAGCGCAAAAAAACCGCCACAGAACTGCTGCAGAGGGTACAGAGAAGGGCATCCGAGCTGGTGATGGGTCTGGAGCACAGGTCTTTTGAGGAGCAGCTGAGGGAGCTGGGGATGCTCTGCCTGAAGAAAAGGAAACCGAAAGAGACCATTTCACTCGCTCACAACTCCCTGAAAGGAGGGTTGTCGGGGGAGGTGGGCTTTTCTTCCAGGAAACAGGCGATAAGAGGAAATGGCCTCTGGTTGCACCAGCGGCGGTTTGGATAGATACTCGGAACTATTTTTACACTGAAGGGGTTATCAAGAAGTGGAACAGGCTGCCTAGTGAAGTGGTGTGATCACCATCCTTGGAAGTATTTAAGAGACGGGCAGACATAGTTCTTAGAGATACGGTTTAGGGCTGGTTATTGTCAGTGTTAGGTTGATGGTTTTGATACCAAGTCTGAAAAAGAACAGTGGTTCTTTTCTTACTGCAGCAACACAGCCAGTGTTGAAACACTTGCAGGTAGTTTAGAAACTTGCTATGTTAAAAAAGTTTTGAAACCCTGTGTCCTTGAATAGAATAGATAAGGAAGACGTGCTAGAATGAGCTAGTTTTATGTAAGCAAAAATTGTGCAGTCAAGACAAAGATGAACTGAGCATGCACAAATGTGAAGTTCAGCCAGTGGGCTGGGTGAGGCTGGACAAGGCACTGAGCAGCCTGATCTAGTGGGAGGTGTCCCTGCCTATGGCAGAGGGATTCAAACTCGATGATCTTTAAGGTCCCTTCCAAGCCAAACTATTCTATGATTCTATGACTATTGGCAACCAACAGAGAACCACCAATGGTCCTGAATATGCATGCATCAAAGAAATTTAATAAGAACTTTCAGGGGATAGGATGAATATGTTAATAATTTCACAGGAATTTAATGAATATGTATATTAGGTTGCATATGATCTCTGTGTCTGTGCAAGTCCACATGAGCACTGAGTGGAGTGATCCCAATAAATTACAGAATCACGGAGTGTGTTGAGTTAGAAGGGATCTTCAAAGGCCATCTAGTCAAATCCCCTGCGGTGAGAAGGGACATCTTGCACTAGATCAGGTTGCTCAGAGCCTCAGCAAGCCTGGACTTGAATGTCTCCAGGGATGGAGCCTCCACCTCTTTGGGCAACCTGTGCCAATGTCTCACAACCCTCATGGTGAGGAGTTTCTTTCTAGTGTCTAATCTAAACATGCCCTGTTTTAGTATAAAACCACTGTCCCTTGACCTACTGCTACATGCTCTGACAAAAGGTCCCTCCCCAGTTTCCTGTAGGCCCCTTCAGGTACTGGTTGGCCACTATGTCTGTCCACAGCTTTCTCTTCTCCAGACTGAACAGTCCCCGCTTTCTCAGCCTGTCCTCATGGCAGAGCTGCTCCAGCCCTTGGATCATCCTTGTGCTCCTCCTCAGGACACTCTCCAACAGGTCCATGTACTTCTTGTGATGAGGACTCCAGAGCTGGAATCAGTATTCCAAATGCGTCACAGAAGAGTAGAGCGGAGAGCCAGAATCACCTCTCTCAACCTGCTGACCACAGTTATCCCTCAGGGGTCTCTGTTGCATCCATTAAATAGCAGTGTCATCTATGTATTATGTGTATGAATGGTCAGTTGCTTTAGTGAGCCATTTCATACGAGCCAAATTCATCTACCGTTTTCGGTTTTGGAGAGGTGCTAATTCTTCTAGCTGAGAACTGAGTGTAATACTTTATTCCTCCAATAGGCAGCAGCATTGCACACGTTTGAGTCAGCTTCACTGTGCTATAAAGACATCAGTGAAGGTAGAAAATTGGAAGTAATTTCTGCTAAAAGAACCTCTGCCTTGAGGTTTGTTTCCTTAAGGTGAGATTTGCTTCCTGTTTGTTTCTGAAACTTAATATTTGTCTGCACCAGAGCACTTCTTTTTCAATTATGCCTTATGCCCCTGCTCGTGGAGTATCACAGCTCGAAAACACAAATGAGATCAGACCTGCTTTAATTATTGTTGACTGCATTTACTTAGCAGTAAGCTTGAGGTCAAGGTCCACATTTTTCTATGCAGATGTAGACACAGTTCTTGCAAATTAGGAGTTTAAGGTGCTGATCCTAAACACATTTAAGCACAGGGGCAGTGAAATTAGGTAATAATCACAAAAGGGGAAGGTTCCATCCAGGGGCAATTAATGTATTTCACAATTACATATCTGATTAAAAACTAGCATAATCAGAATTAAATATAATTGTATACATATGTAGGTTTGTATTTTTATTTTCTCCTAAGAGAAAGAACAAATGATAGGGGTGATTATAGCCCTCTAAGGAAATAAGCTAAAAACCTATTTCCAGTGTGTGGAGTGGTTGAAATGCAGCTTTTCTCAAAAAAAAAAAAAAATCAATAATGATGCCTGGTGGGCATTACCTTCAGAGTTCTCCAGTGATTCTTCCCAAGGGTCTTACTTGAAAAGAGGTGTTTCCCAACAGCCAGCACAGCAGTGATCATTTAGGGCTCAGAGATTTGAGCAGGGTGTTTTCCTCCTAGCTCATCACTATCGATCGCACAATGGCTGCAGCCTGTGCTCTGCTCCAGAATCCCCAGGGGCTTTGGGGAATTCCTGTGATGCCACTTGCAGGTTGAATTGTCTGAGTCTTAGGGATAAGATCCGTTTGGGATGAAGAGAGGCAACCATACAGAGATACTGAAACATCAGATGAAAGGAGGAGGATTGCAAGGATGTCTGAGCTTGTTACCTACCTTGCTGCCTCCGTTCTGTCCAGAGAGTATCTGTGGGAGAGAGGAGGGAGAGAGATATTTCCCAGTTAATGAGCAGCAGTTATGCTCTGCAGAAGGACAGCCACCAGTTCCAACAATGGGTCAATGCCATGGTGAGCTCTACACCAGTTTCTGGCTACCTGAGAACACTGGGATCATAGAGTTGCCTTGGTTGGAAGTGACCTTTCAGACCATCAAGTCTAAGCATCAACCCAACTCTGAAAAGAAACATCATTAATGCACATCCCTAAGCTTGATATCCTCCTGGCTCTTAAATGCCTCCAGGGATGATGCCTCAACTGCTGCCTTGGGTGGCCTCTTCCAATGCTTTTTGTTTTTCTTTTTAATTTTTTGCTAATATCCATCCTAAAGCTCTCCTGGTGCAACCTGAGGGTGTTTCTTCTTGTCCAATCATCTGTTCTTGGGAGAAGAGAGCAACCCCTACCTCTCCACAACTTTCAGGCACTTGAAGAGTACTTGAGATGGAATCCATGAACGTATTATAACCCCCAGTCCTGGGTTAGGCCCAAAAGGTTCCTCTAAATGACAGATGGCCCCCCCTTCCTCTCTCAAAAGAGAGGAAGGAATGAAGAGATTTACGAGTTTAGAAAAATTCTAAACTATTTTAATAGATAATGAAATAATAGATAAAATTAAAAGGAAAATGATAAAAAGGTATACAATGAATGCAAAACCATATCAAGCACAAACCATATCTATTTTACCTCAAACCAGGACAACCCCTTGAAGTTGATGAGGAGCCAGGCATGTGCAGGTGGGGTTCAGGTGATCTAACAGGGAGGTGGCTGCAAGAGACATCTAGATCCAAATTCATACAGAGAGGAAACAGCATCTGTCAGAACACTCATTTTCCTCTTGCTATGCCATATTTAAATGCCCAATGAACTATAGAGATGTGAACAGGGAAAGGAGAGGCAGCCAGGGAAGAAAAGAGGAGAAAGGGCTGGAGGGAGGTGGGCTAGAAAGAAGCAGAAAAGCAAGTAAAGAAATAGAATGTGAGTCCTGACTGTGCAACAGGTTATTTGTGAGGCAAATTAAGCCTCTGCTGTGTGATAATGGCCTCAGGCCAGACTGGAAATGCTTATTGAGCGAGTCCTAGGAGAGGTGTGATGGAAGCACTAGGAACAAGGGCTGCCTGGAGACCTTAAAACGAAAAGACAGGTTTGATTTAGTACAATGATTCGAGAGAATGTGTGGATTAGAGGTGAGCTCTGCTCTAAAGCTGTATTAGTGGAGCAGAGAAGCCGCCCGTCAAGCACCAGGCAGGGAGCAAGAGATTAATGATGTCTGACCCACGGAGCAAAAGATGTCAGAACGAGCGCCCGCAACCAGGAGACGAGGGGTTCAAAGAACAGCTACTGGGGCAGCCGAGTAGCAGGAAGAGGCAGAAGGCAAAGAGGGTGATGTTCCTAGAAATGCATCCAGTGAAGAGCTCGGCGGTACCATGCAGTACCTGGCAAGGGACACTGGAGGGAGCGTGAGCAAACTCAAGTAGGCAGAAATGCAGGTAATTTTCTTTCTGTTCCGTGAACTCAGTGTGTTTTTATTATTATTGCTATTTGGTGTGATTTCATCAGCCTGGGCGTTATGGCATGTGAAAACGAAGGGTTTGTTAACCAAACTGAGAGAGGAGGCAGGGAGCACATGAAAGAGCAGCAGTGGTTTGTAGAGGTAGGGGGGTAAACTGAAGCACGGGCATAGAATCATAGAATAGTTTGGGTTGGAAGGGACCTTAAAGATCATCGAGTTCCAACCCCCCTGCTATAGGCAGGGACACCCCCCACTAGATCAGGCTGCCCAGTGCCTTGTCCAGCCTGGTCTTGAACACCTCCAGAGAGGGGGCATCCACGACCTCTCTGGGCGACCTTTTCCAGTGCTTAACACCCTCACTGTGAAGAATTTCCTTCTTATGTCAAGTCTAAACCTACCCCCCTCCAATTTCCATCCATTGTTTCTAGTCCTCCCATCTGATATTATGTTAAAAAGTCCTTCCCCTGCCTTTCTGTAGGACCCCCTCAGGTACTGATAAGTTACTATGAGGTCCCCTCTGAGCCTTCTCTTCTCCAGGCTGAACAACCCCAACTCCTTCAGCCTGTCCTCATAGGGCAGTTGCTCCAGCCCTTTGACCATCTTCGTGGCC
>VZTY01027417.1:43170-73304 GCA_013400935.1 Turnix velox | reverse complement strand
TTCCAACCCAAACCATTCTATGATCCTAAGTACAAGCCAAGGAGTTAACATCTTGCATTTCTTGTGGAGATATTTAAAAACAGAGTGCTGGAAAGTTGGATGCTACTTAGAGATTAGACTCATGTAGATGACCACTTGATGGTTTTTTGTTGGGGAGTTGTTTTTATTCATAATGACTGAACTACATATATCATGTAAAAGGAGAGGTACTTTTTATAGGACAAGAGGTAATGATTTTAAACAGAAGGAGGGGAGATTTAGATTAAATATCAGGAAGAAATTCTTTGCAGTGAGGCCTAGGATGCCCAGAGAAGCTGTGGCTGCCCCATCCCTGGAGGGGTTCAAGGACAGGCTGGACAGGGCTTGGAGCAACCTAGTCTGATATGAGGTGTCCCTGCCCAGTGCAGGAGGGTTGGAGCTGGATGATCTTTGAGGTCCCTTCTAACTCTAATGACTTGATGATAATGTTTTATTTTGGTAATCAGATTTTCTAGCTGTTGTGTATGTAGATTGGAAGCACCGCTCTGAGCTGCAGTCATGGCAGAGTGAGGCCAGGCACCAGAGGGTCCCAAATGGACAAGTGTATAAAAGCTCAGTGTTGTGATTTAACCCCAGCCACATAGCTGCTTGCTTACTTCTCTTATTTGGGATGGAGGGGAGAATTGGAAGAGTAAAAGTGAGATTAAAAAACCCTTGTGATCTTAGATAAAGACAGTTTAATATGTAAAGTAAGAGCTAGGCAGGTAAGCAAAGCCAAGCAAGGAACTGATTCCCTTCTTCCCATAGGCAGGGGGGTGTTGAGCCATCCCCAGGAACTCCTGACTTCATCACTCATAATGATTACTTGGGGCATTCCTAGGGAGAAAAATAGCCTTTTAAAAGATTTCCAGCACCAGCCCACATGCAGACCCATGTTCCAAGCAGCTTCCCTGTAGCACGAGTGCATAGTGTTCCTTGTTGGAACAACCTAGTATGGGACAGACCATCTGGTGATGTACCATGCACAGAAGGGCTGAAGCAGTGTGGAAGGCAGGATTAAAACTCAACTCATCACTTTTGGAGTGGAAGGAATATCCTAAAAAAATGAGATGGCAAGCAAGGTAAAACTTTGAACTGGGAAATATCACATTTAGGAAAACTGGGAATGACCAGAAGGCACCTATATTGGTGGGAAATAACAAAGGAGGCAAGAGCAGTTCTACAACATAACTACTGAGATGGGATTCTATAGTAAAATGCTGGTTCAAAAGGGTTGTTTCCTTTCTGGATCACATTGCCAGTGATGAAGGAGGGTAATTGCTCCTTGTCCCAGGGATGGAAAAGCCACAGCTGCTATACTGTGACCTTAAGGCATTAAGGAAGTTAGGGATGAACCAGATATGGAGCAGAAAAATGAACAAGGGACACGTTAGAACATTAGGAAAGAAAGTCTGAGGAAGAAGAACCAGACTTGTTTTGTGCAGAAATGAAAAGCATAGAGGACCTCCAGTGTCGGCTGCTAGGAATGAGGGCAAGAAGCTGATTTTCTCATCCACTGACATCTGGAAAAACAGAAATAAGTGTAATTTAGCATGGTGGAGATTACACTGTGTACCAGAACACCTGGGACTGTCTTTTTGGAATGATCAGACTTTTCATGGATGGACTGTTTGGCCTGACTACAGAATGGAAAGGGGAGCTACGTGACTTCCTCCAGTTTATTCCCTTCTCCGTGTCTATCACTTAATGAATTAATTTAGAATTCACTCCCAGGCCTCATCTTTCCTTGAATCTGATGGAATATCTTAACCACAAAACCCATCCTGTGCTATTTAGTCTTCCGTAAAGTGCAGTTTACTATTTTGCAAATTAAAGTGCCCCATTTCAGCCCATGGGAATGGAAATAAAGGAAGGATTTCCCACAGATGCTCATCCAAATTTTAAAGTTAATTCCCTTCCACCATCATTGTATTCATTTTCTGAGAAGCAACTAGGCAGTAAATTTCATTTACACCAGATATTTATTGTCAGCCAGGTTCAAGGGTTACTTACCACACTCATGAGGTAAGAAGCAAATGATACTTTTGCAGATACAAGAATCACTCCTTACATCAGGCAGCTAGAGAAGCAACTCAAACAGCTCAGCTCAGCAGGACCCACAAAAAATATAATCAATATACATATATATTATGTAATAATATCAAACGGCTGAAATGAAAAGCATTCCTGGCCCAGATATCAAGTACTTATGGATTTGCAAATAGTTGCAAGGGAAGTTCGTCACTTTCCATGAGGAAAATAAAATGCCAGATCCAGCAGTGTATGTTTGATATATTATTCATAAGAAATTATTTGCTGAGGACTTGTCAAAATCCACCAGCAGAAAACAGGGGTCAGCAGTGAAAAAAAAAAATTAAAAAAACCAAAGCAAATAGATCTGCAACGGTTTTTAAACTCCTTTAATGCATCCAGTTTATGGCCCATTTTATTCATTAGACCTGTCTGGGATTTTCTCATGGTGGGATGGAGGTTACTTCAGAAGATTTCGGAGCCGGAGCTGCTCACAGTCTCAGCAGGGTTCAGCATTGTAAACACAGCAAATTAGATTTAGGGCTTTTGAACAGAAATAAAGAGGGAAACCCACATGGACATTGCTTGCTTTTCAAAGGAAGATGCACTTTCAAGGCTGACCCAGTACTGTCACTTCAGTGCTGTCTGAGTAACCAGTGGAAAATAAAAGAGTTCTAAAAATAGCCAGCATGGGCTCATTAGCTCTTTAATTACACATTGGTTTTCTTTTCTCTCATCTACACTTGCAACTGTGTCCTCACAGTGATCTCACTACTGACATTGATCAGGAAACGCTAGGAGCTGCCTTGGTCTGGTGGGCACCTCTGCAATTCATCCATCTTCTTCTCCTTCCTTTTTTCACTGATCAGAAGAACGGGATTCCCCCATGAGACCCATAGTAGGACAAATATCAAGGAATGGAAAGTGTGGGGCAAACAGGGTGGCAAGTGACAGTAATAACTTTTGAAGTGCTTAAAATCAGCCTTGGTACATGAAATCCAAGTGTGTCTTCAATAGGAAGCACATGTTAAAGAAGGAACCATGAGTCCAGCTAACCAAATATTCACAAAGCAGTGCCCATGTTCCCAGGGAAAACTGGATTTTAACCTTGTTCACCAGATGTGGCTGAATAACATGATCATAACACAGTTCAAAAAAGTAGTTCTGGACCAAAGAACTGTCCACACCAAGGTGACTCACCCTCTGGGCAGGGCAGAGGATATGTGTTGGATATTTCTTGCTGCTCATTCAGACTTATTCATGGCATTGATCCTACCACACTCAGGCTCTGGAAAGATGAGTTTCACACTGGTCAGTTGCCAGCATGGTCTTTAGCCTGGTTTTGACCCAGACTGACCAGCATTCATCTTCTCCAGCACCGTTCAAGAGTCAACAAAGGTCAGGAATTAGAATGTATCATAACAGATCATAATCACCTAGGTTGGGAGAGACCTTTCAGATCATAGAGTCCAACCATCAGCCCAACTCTGACAAGCCCCATACCTGGTCAGGGACTTGAACCCTTGTCCCTCAGATTAGGAGTCTGATGTTCTCGCAATTGAGCGACACACTCAGGTAATCATGGGTGTCTGATGTCTGCTGCCTGTAACTCTAGTTTCATTGGGTCAACCCAGGCCAACTAGCATTGGCTTCTAGGCATGGTTTCAATCCAGGCCAACTAGCCTTGGTTTCTAGGCATAGATTCAGTCCAGGCCAACAAGCACTGAGCCAGACCATCTCCAGGTGCTACTAGGGAGTTAACATATGTCTCGGGACAGTCGAAGCACAAGGATCTGTGCCTCAACTCCTGTAAAAGAAGCTGCTTCCAAAGCTTACTGTAGAACCAAGCATTGGGAAGATCTCCAGAAAATTCAGACTTAAAATGTGTTCTAGGTAGAGGCAACTGCTACCTACCTGGTGCTGGAAGGTGGCAGGAGTCCGCTCTTCAGGCAGGTGAGGAACAGCAATGAAAATGGTCAGGTCAGAGACTGAGCTGAAGTTGTCCTCTCCAGAAGCTGTTTTGTCAGTAGCAAGCCAGGGAAAAGTACTGAAGTATCAAAAGGGTACCCGGATGGTTGGTGAAAGGAACCCTGTTTTGTGAGAAGGATGTCCTGGGATGGGGTTTAGGGGTTTATCACTGTATAAAGCAATTTCTGCTATTGTTTTCTCCCCCATCTTACTGGTGAAAGATGGTCTGTCCAGATATCCTGGTGTGCATTAAAGCTCCTTGGCATTAGCTTCTGCCTTCCTTCCCACCCTCAGAGGTATTCTGGCTGGTTTTTTTCAGCACCCCTTCTCCTAGGATCCCTTCACACCTTCTCCCATTGTCCCAGGATCTCTGTGGCCTCATCCCTACACCTTCCCATTCTTCTCTCCCTTCTGTTCCCCATCCCAGCCTCAAAGAGTGTGTGGCTAAAGTGTTTCCCCAGGTCTCAACAGCCACAATTCTCATTGAATGTTGAGATGTGCAGGAATCTCAGAATCATAGAATGGTTTGGGTTGGAAGGGACCTTAAAGACCATTGGCTCCCAACCCCCTGCCCTGGGCAGGGACACCTCCCACTAGACCAGGTTACTCAAAGCCCCATCTGGCCTTAAACCCCTCCAGGGATTGAACATCTGCAGCTTCTCTGGGCAACGTGGGCCAGGGGCTCAGCATTCCTAATATCTTACTGCTCCTGAAACAACTGGACAGCTGAAAGCATGTCTATGCATCTCCAGGTTGATTACTCAAGACCAAGAGAGCCATTTTGTAGCTTCCAATCCAAACCACAGTCCATACTGCAGCACACAGGTCATCATCTCTCCAGTCCTAGCGTCAGTGGCATGTGCTTGGACATAGCAGGGGGTAGTAATGGAGCAGTCATTGTCCCTTCTGCTGGAAGTGTCTTTCTGCCCCGGAAGAACAGGGGAGGCCACAGTGAGTGAGGTACAGGTTACAGGTGAGAAATTGCAGATTCATATTCCCACTGCTACAAACACTCAGAGTGAAGATAGTAGTAATTTGTTGAAGAAAACAGCTTTTCAGTCATTACCTGCTTTTCCTAATAATACTCAGAAGCTGTCACCACAGATCCTCACTGGCCCTCTGGAATGGGAGTCCACCCTCCTTTGTTGGCATAATGTTCCTCACTGCTCATGTCTATAGCAGTAAAGTACAAGCATGCTCTGTAGAAGAGTTTAGGGCCAGGTCACCTGGAAATGTAACAAATAATCCTTGGCATTGGCTCAGGAATTAGAGTAGACCATTCCCAATAGGTGGTGTGGATGTTACCACCTTGCTCTGGAGGCTGACGGATTTTGGTAGTATGAGCTTTGGCTAGAACTGAGGATGCAGTCAGCATTTACCTTGTGGTCACAACCAGATTTGCTCTCCATGCATCACCAACCTTCAGCACCAATACAGAGGCCTCATGAGCAAGTTTCACTTCTGACAACTGGCCCATCCTTGGTGCCCATTGACAAGAGGTGCCTATTGCTTAACAAACCTGCATCTGAAGTGGAACATCTTGCTCTACCTGCTTCATAATAGGGCTTTCTCGATGAAGTGATGGATCAAGGGGTCAGTTATCATTAACTGGGCTCAACACTTGTTTGAGTTTGGCAGCGGGTAGGGAGAGGGACTTCACAGGAGGAACAAACTGGAGCAAAGTAGCCAAAGCACAGCTCAGTGGGAGCAGCAGAGACTTGCCCCTCTGTGTGTGTGGTGGGTTTATGCACCATGCTGGGCAGGAGAATATGATCAAGGAAGTGACTGAAGTGTATCAGGAAAAAGAGCTCAATTTGGGAGTTAGAAACTCAATCTTCTCTTGCAGTGGGGATGAGGAGGGACAGGACAACTGTCAGGCACTCAGTCATACAATCATAGAATGTGCTGAGTTGGAAAGGACCTTTAAATATCATCTAGTCCAACCCTCTAGTCCAACACAATCCTTGTGTGGTGGAGCTCAATGCAGGGACTGCAATCACTGCCAGAAGATGGTGCTTCCCTTGCAGTGGTGTGCAGAGGAGGCACAGTGTGGTGGTGCCATTGCCTACTTGGGGACTCCACAGGGAGGTCATGTCACCTGGAGCAAACAGCAGATAATTAGAATTCCATCGGCATGGTAGTTTATTCCAACCCTTGATCCTCCTTACCCACCAGGTCTTCTACTCTAAGACCACCTCACCCTGTGGTTTCACCTAGTGGCCATTTGTTTTTCCTGGAGCATCCTCCAGGAAGGGAAACTCTTGGAGAAAAACTCAGGATTGCCATGAGCTGAAATGCTGGGAGATCTGCTTTGGGTTTCAAGTCCAACGTGGAGTAGAAAGGAAAGAGTAAAAAGAAGAATAAAAAGACACATCACACTGCATACATGTTATTAAAATGAACTGTTTATATTATCTCAGTTGAGTCAATACATTATAATGTATTAAAATGGAAAGGTACAAAATTGAAATAAATACTTTCTGATTCATGTATAAATCTTTTGTCAAGATGACATTTTGTTTGTTTTTGTTTTTTGTTTTTTTTTTTCATCAGTACATGTTTGAAGAAAACATTTAAAATGACAAAAGTATCACTTAAAACATGGTTCGTGATGGACGGAAAGGTTGAAATCAAACGACTTTTGGCTTGTTTTGGCATGAGATCTTGACACAATCTGGGTTCCCCAAAACCACGTAAATGGTGGTAAAATATAAATGCTAAAACTCATTTAAAAAAATAAACAGGCTTTACAAAACCCTCTGATCCTTGACTTAGCCACTTCTCTGTATAGTCTGCACTTACGATATATACATTCATTATTGTCCAAGGGAAGACAGCCACTGACGTTCATTGATGGAGAGGCCGAACAAACATGATGCAGCTGACTACAATTAACACGGTTTAAAAAATTCCCCACAGTGCAAAACACACCCCCCCACCCCCCCAAATCAAAGCATACAAATGGGACAGGGAAGAAGTGAGTGCACAAGCCCAGATCTGATGCAAAGCTTTAGGCATTTCAGCCAGGCCTAATAAAAATCAGCTTTTTTTCTTTTAATACCAGGATGAGCCAACTGGTCAGCTTCTTCTGCAAAGATCTGCCAGCATGCATTCAACATAGACATGTTTGCTGAAATAGTGGCATTTCAGGCTCCCCTGCAGCTCCCAAGGGTATTCCCAACTAAATGCTCCACTAAAAATCACCCCTAGGTCCATGGGGACCTCCTTCAGAGACTCATCTCTCTTTGATGGTGGAAGTGGGAGCTTCTTTAAGCAGAACATACTGGTGTCAGCCTGGTCTGGGCAATGGGGTGGGGGTAATGCAGAGTGGGGTGGGTGGAAGGGGAGTGTGGATGTGAGTTTGGGACCTTTGAGAAGAGATGGTGGGGAATTTCACTCCCAGGCAGCAGGTTTTATCAGGATCTCAGAGTGAGCTTGTTCCTGTGCTTTTATTCTCAAGAGTGTGCTTATTTCTTTGTCACCGTAGCCATGGGCTGCTCTGGTCCCTCTAATCTCCACCATGTGCTTATCATTCTTGGGCAATGGTTGGGGTGCTTGTTGGGGCACGATGGGAGAAGCATGGACTTGCCTCTTGGGTAATGATGACTTTTTCCAAGTTTCCAGGAAATTTCCAAAAATGAGAAAAGAAACACATTCAACATTAAAAGTTATCTTAAAATGAATCCTGCCAACCTCTAGGTAAAACTTCTCAATGCCTGGTACTGCTTCTGTGGGTTTTATTGGTGGCAACAAGTTAAACTGAAAAATGGATTTTCTTTGTTTGGTTGCTTCCAAGGCAGAAGATGACTTTATAACCATGAAAAGGAAGCACAGCCTCATCCTGTCTTGGTTGAAAAGCGGGCAAGACTTGAGGTGGTTCTCCTTGGTGCTTTGCAAACTGGTGGAGACTAAATTCTTTCAGGTGCTTGGTTGTTCCCAACCTTTGAGGACAGGATCTGCTATCATAAGCTGTTTGCAGCACTGGGAATATTGCTCCAAGGTTTCCATATCAAAGCCAGTCCCATTCCAAAATCAGCCTTGTTAAGGTTTGGGTCAATTATTGGAACTAGCTGCCCAGGGCAGTGGTCAAGGCACCATCCCTGGAAGTATTTAAGAGAAGGGCAGACACAGAGCTTAGAGATATGGTTTAGGGATGGTTCTTGTCAGAGCTGGGTTGATGGTTGGACTTGATGATCTGAAAGGTCACTTCCAACCTAGGCTATTCTATGATTCTAAAGGGATGTGAAAGGGATTTTTGGGAAAAATTGTTATTTCTCTCTCTCGCAAAAATCCAGCATGTCACAGTTAAAACTTCTTGGAAAATTCCAGTTTCAAGCTGTTTCCTGTTGAAAAATACCAGAGCCATGGGCGAGTGCATGGTGTGATTTGAGGCTCTCAGATGTTGCTTTGACATTTTAATTCAATGGCATATGCATTGTTTTGCATATTTTTGTTTCATCTTCATTCTTAGCCTTGAGGTTTCCATGCAAGTTGGAAAAACAAAACCACAAAAATTCATCAGGGATGGATCTGTTCTTTCCCATCCAACTCCACTGTGAGGAAAACTTGATTCACCTTTGCTGCAGCTCTCCTCTTCTATATTTTTGACTTTGTGACTCAGTTTTCAGAGACAAATGAAGCAGAAATTCTCTGAGTGCTGCTTTCCAGTGAGGGGGAACCCACTTGAAGTTGCTCCAAGAATTTCCACGTGTGGGTGAAAGAAGACAATTCATCCTACTCCTCAACCAAATTCACATGGTGCACAAGAAGGGCCTTCTGGGGTCTTATTTTCCAATTCTGGGAAGGTAGTTTCCTTTTTTTGCCTTTTGTTTTGTTCATTTTTTAAGCATTTTGTATCCTAATCCAGTGTTCTTGAAGTATTCAAAAGCTTGCTTCAATGGAGGTCCTTGAATTAATGGTATTCTTAAAGGAAGAGGCAGAAATTCCTGCATTTGGACAGAATGGTTTTCATTCTGATAACCATTTATTCTGGTTAAGATGAAGTTTGTGATAAAACAGCATTTTTTTGATGATTATGAGATTGTCTGTGAATGGGACAAGAATTTCCTCAAATTCAGTGACCATTGCTGGGATTCATGTCACAAATCCTGTTTGCAAGAGCCCAGATCTATTGAGATGTGTATGGCCAAAGAGATTCTGTGCATCAAGTTGCTAAACTTCTAGCAAAGTGAAGAAATTATTTTAAAATTACTTTTCTCTGCACATCCTTTCAAATAGCAGACAACAAACATTTCCCTGGGTGTCCCTGTGGACACAACCTGGACTGTGCCCAAGAAAGCACTGGCATCTCATGTACAGCCAAGATGTGCACTGGCCTGATTCTCCAGTGTGACTTTTCAAGCCAAGGAGTATTTGTTGTGGCAAAGAGCTGGTTAGGTGGTTGTTGGAGTCTTGAGACATGGTTGTGTCAGTAATTTCAGCTATCTGTCTCAGGAATAAGAGCACAGCTTCCCATATCTGATCTCATCCACACATCATAGCCAGCTTTGCCTGGAAATGCCCAAATCTTGGTACCAGATGAAAGTAATGAATAAAGCTCAAACCAATGCTGACTTCTGCCACCAGTGATGTCTCAACAAAGAGTTTACACAGGGAAGGTTGATGTGCTGATCTATGAACAGGGGGACATTTCTACTCCACCTCCCAGAGAAGGTTCTCAGTAACAGATCCTCACAACACCCCTGTGAGGTAGATACTATTATACCTAGGTGGGTAAACTGAGGCACACGTAGAGACAAAGTAGAGAGCAAGAGAAAGGAAAATCTAAACCTAGGATCTAGGGATCCCTGATGCCAGTCACTTGGTATGAGTAGCGTTTCCTTTCTGAAGAAGAAGGCATGTGAATGGCAGCTGGAAGGTGGGAGAGACAGACTAAAGAGCTCCCGAGGCATGATCTGAATGTTCATTTTCTTGTTTGAAATCCATGGCTGATGTTTTCAAAGGTCAAAAAAGGATGCTGGGCAGAACAGCAATGAAAGAGAGAATCCAGATGAGGTAAGAAACCAAGCTGAGGAGGGAGATATGAACAAAAGGACAACAAAAAGGTATCTCCAAAGGGACATCTGTGGGCTCTCCACAAGAACATCCCTCAACTGAACTTTGAAATTATGATGGAAAAACCCAACGGGATTTGCTTTCACAGATTGTAGTTTCCAGTGAAGCTTCTGCCTCCTCATTTTACAAAAAATGAAGAAGTAAGGAAAAAAGAAAAGAGAGAAAGACAGAGAATGAGAGGGAGGAGGGATAAGAGAGGGGAAAAAAGATAAAAAGAAATTAAGAGAAATGAAAGTAAAAGAAAGATAGAAGGAAATGAAAGAAAAAAGAGGAGATAGAAAGAAAGAAAGAAAGAAAGAAAGAAAGAAAGAAAGAAAGAAAGAAAGAAAGAAAGAAAGAAAGAAAGAAAGAAAGAAAGAAAGAAAGAAAGAAAGAAAGAAGGAAAGAAAGAAAGAAAGAAAGAAAGGAAGAAAGAAAGAAAGGAAGAAAGAAAAGAAAGAAAAGAAAAGAGAAAAAATATGTAAAGCCACATATTTTTCCCTATTTGCAACCAGTCCTTGGGACAGGCTCAAAAGGAGATCTTTTTCCCTTCCAACATTCTGCAAAGTGCTGCAAAGTGGAGAAAATACAGGGCAGAGTGTCCCATGCAGAAAGTTTTGGAAGATAGCACCTGGCACAAGGTTTGCTACAATAAGTTGGGTAATTCTTTATTGCGTTGGAAATAAAACAGTCATGTAAAGTCCTGCATAAATCCACAGCTCTGGCCTGCAAAATCTCAGCCTTGCCTTGACTTTGCTGAATAATTTTCAGGGTTTAGGGCTTGGGGGTTTGGATTTTTTATAATATTCTATTTGGTTTCAAGGATGGACATTAAAGCTGGTCATGAGTTTTGTTCATCATAAGGGCAGAAAGGGAAAACTCTGTCCATACAGAGATTTTTCTAATGTGTTGGTGTGAGTGTGAAGCTGGAGAGTGAGGGAAGCAGAATGGTTGGCGTAAATCAGTGGAATATCATTTAAGAGGGTTTTTATCTTACCCCAGAACGTGTTCCCATTGAGCAAATCAAGCTTTGGTAGGCTATGTGAAGATTTAGTGCTTATAGATAAGATTTAGAGATGATTCCTGTCAGAGTTGGGTGGATGGTTGGACCTGATGATCTGACAGGTCCCATCCAACCAAGGCCATTCTAACATTTTATGAACATCCTTCTGGCAGCTGTCATACCCTTGGCTAATGCATGTTAGAACAGCTCCTGTTATTTCTGTGGGAATGTGATAATTTACATCACATGTACAGTTAATTGCTCAAATGAAAACATTTTCATGCTGGCCTTGAGACAGAAGAGGAGGATAGACATGACTCTGATGGATTCTGCTCTAAAAGCCACCTTCCCCTCAATAAATGTGGGGCCATGAAGAGGCAGATAGACCAAGGAACAAAGTGACATTACAGGAGGGTTCTTCCAGCTCGCGTCTCTCATGGAATAAGCTCTTTTCTAATAGGGCACAGACCTCCTCCTTCCAGACCTGTTAGAGATAAAGAAGGCCATCTTTGTAGAAGCAGATTTTGAAGGCTCTTGCAAGGGCTTGAGAACTGATGTCCTCCATCTGAGGATGTTCCACAGACAAACCTGAGGGGCCTGAAGCAAATGATCTCACAGCCTGTGAAAGCAAAACTTGATTTCAGCAGATTTTCTACACAAAGACTGACTGAATCCCTCTTGAAGAAGAATGGATCCACTGAGCATTGTGCCACGAAACATCAACCATGTGATCTCCTCCCTTTGCCAGGGCAATTCCACTATTTTACTGGAAAAAAACTCTGGATCCATAACAAAGGAAGAATAAAGCTTACCAAGCTGGAGAGGTGACCACCATGAACAGCTTTTCAGAAATGCGGCCCATCCTGCAACAAATCACAGGATTTGGAGTCACCATCAAGGCCACAAGCCGGCATCCATCAAGCTGTGGGATTTGGACAGGGAACAGCCCATATATCTGCACACCAAGCAAAGGCTCCTGACAGTGTCTGATGTCAGTCTGTTTGTTTCTGTCTGAATTAGAACCAACTAGAGAACCTCAAGCAGCAAAGTCGGAGTCTAACCGTGGTTTGCAAGAAGGATCAGAAGTCAGAGAAGACTGAAAGTTCATCAGTCAATAGCTTTGTATAAAAAAAGGAGGCAAGGAAAGAGAACAATGGAGTTGCTTTATTTCTGGAGTAGAGATGGGGGCAGATTTTTTCCCTGTTCTCCTGCATGAAAAGAATATTTTCAAAGCCTTCAGGAAAGAAAAAGGTAATGAAAGAAAACTGGAAAAGTTCAGTTTACTTGGAGAGCTCAATGCCCAATGCTGTGCAAGGACAGAGGAAAAAAGGGGAATTGCGCAGGAAAGAAAAATCAAATGAGTGGATCTGTGCTCTCCAGTCTTATCTGGGACTTAGCTGGGATTTGTGGATGTTAGACTTTTACTAAGTTCTCCTGAAGGTGCAATGCACACCTCTCTCTAGACTGTTGCACAGAGTTGTTGCGAGCTGTGAGATGTCGGACAGATTCATCCCAGAAGTGGCTGCAGGTCAGTAATGGTGTCCTGCCACTTACAGCCTGCATGAGTACAATTGTTTTAGGCTAGAAAATCTCTTCTGGGAGAACATGAAGGATATCTCTGTGTGTCCAAATCTAGCTCTTGTCTTAGTTTTGGGAAAGGCCACTGGAGATTTTTTCAGGCATGAAGAGACAAGAACTCGTCTTCATTGACCAGCAGAAGGAGGTCAATCCCAGGACCATTAATGGTCACTAAAGCCAATGACTTTTGATGGTGTTGGTGTGGTTCCTGCTGGAGCTTTGGAATTATCCCCATTCTGGTGTTTCAGCAGAAGCAAATCTTGGAGAAAACTGGTGAGAGGTATGATGGGGACAGGAGAGGTGAAAATGAACTTTGACCATTGCCCATGTGCTTTCCATATCAATGTTTGGTCCTGGCTCTTATCCCACCCATCATCCAGACTAGGCTCCTCTAGAAGGTGGTGGGTTTGTGCTTCTGGAAGGGAGTGTGAATCTTATTGCAAATGCTGGAGGTTCCTCATGCTTCTTGTGGTGGCGAGGGCTGGTGATCCACTCTCCACTGCCCCATGATCTTGGCAGCATTGGACAGGCTGCCACTAAAAGCCAAATTCATCCATTAGAGACCTGGGAGAAAACCCAGGGGATGCCCACTGTGATCCTGATAAAAAACGTGCTGCCCAGAGGGAAAAACCCAGCCTTGGTTGGTGAAGGAGTTACCAAATCCTGCCCTCAGACTCCATCAGAGACCACCAAGCCTGATGCTCATCTGATTTGAAAGAAGCCACTTGGGTCCTCCTTGACCCAACAGCACCAGCAGTCTGGACTCTATAGCATCTCCCCGATAGCATGTAAGATCCCAAAGAAAAAGTCCAACCTGGACTTGAGAGCAAATTAAAATGTGAACAAAACCGAATGGTGAAGGTGTGATGCAAAACGTCATTTTGCCAGACGAAATGCAGTTTCCACAACCTGGTTTTAAGGAACAGTATTACATATAGATAGATACACTATGCTAGATCTTGAGGAAAAAAAAAAAAAAGAAATAAAGATGCTAATCAAACTAAGACATACAGTATAGGGGATATTCTGATCAACAAACCAATCACCATTAGAATCAAAAAGTAAACCAGCCTTTCACTTAGGACCCTAAACAACATTTCTCAATGCACTAAGTACATTTTAAACCATGCAAGTTTACACAAACATCTTAACTAGGTTTTTTTTTTTTTAAACTTTTTAAAACACCAACATTATGCATTTCTTTGTTAATTATATTGGTTAAAGTTGCAGCTGTTCACTGCCAAATATCAGATACATCATATACATATTTATTTTTTTTTTATACAGAATCTGGACAACACAACATTACACAGCCTAAAGAGAGAAAAAAAGATTATTTGTTCCTTTGTTTGTTTGGTTTTTTTTTGTTTTCAGTTTTGTAAAAAATATGAAATGGCAATAGGAAGGAGGGGGAGAAGGTGTGAGAAATCTCCTACCAAATTAAAGGATTATATCAAAATAATTCCCAAAAATCACAGTACAACAAGGAAAAAAAGAAAATGGTTCAAACTCAGCTCCACATTTAAGATTCTCTTAGCTAAGAAACAAGACTTTACACACAGAATGTATTTAAAAAATAGAAAGGATCGCAACACCATGCTGTCTGATTCCAAGTATGTCTCGTTTAAAAAAATGCTTTCACAAAGAGGAAGGAAAAAAGGGAAACAAAACCCCCCAAAAATAGGTCAAGAAGCTTAGTGATTGCAAAGTTCTATCTCTTCAGTTTGGATTTCCTACCTACTGGTGACGGGCTGCTGTGTCATGGAGCTGGACAAGCCAATGTGGCCAGAACAACGCCCAAAAAAAGAAACGTTGGATGATGAACAGGGGACAGCATGAATTTTGACTGGTATCTGAAACCATCTGAGTGGGTTTGGGGAAAGGGAGGGAGTGTTTTTTTTTTGTCCTTTGGCTTGTTCGGGACGCATCTCTGCGAACAAGAGCTGGGAGGACGAGGAGGAGGATGGGGGTTGACCTACTGGGTTCCCGTCGCAGCTGTCCCCTGCCCATCAACACAAAGCCATGCAGGTCTTTGATTAGATGGAAAGAGGAAACAGAACTTGGAAATTAAACATGTGAAGATGGCATCACTGACATGGTAAGTATACAAAAATGCTAAAATTTCAGATATAATCAAAGATACAAAATCAGTTCTGACAAGAGTTGGTTTTTTTTAAGGTTTTTTTTTAAGTTTTTTTTTTAATAGTAACCATTACAGTGCAAGGTTTTTAAAGTTATTATTACAGTAAAGGTGTGTATCTGGTTTTACAGTAGCTGTATCACTGATTTTTGTTCTGTATAGTAGTAGGTCCCTGATGTAAAGTGTATGCACCAGTTTGAGAGAAAACCCCGCACAATAACGGCTCTTTAGCTTTAAATACATTTGTGGTTTTTTTGTTTTTTTGTTTTTTTTAAACAGATACAAAATAAGACATCAATTTCACAATTTCACAAGCACGTACTTTTTGCCTTGAAGAAAAAAAGCATGAAACCATTGTCGAAACCCCAACACGTTCAAAGAAACATTAAAAACCATTTTGATGAGGAATGCAACCGTGTGGTTTGAGTCAGGGCATTCTGCCACCCCACTGAGCTCCTGGAGTTCACAGGCTGGTTTCCAGTCATCAAACTCTTGCCTCTCTCACTTTGTCCACCAGTTTCCAGGCCAGGCAAACTGGTCTTCAGCTTCCCACAGGTGGGATTTGAGTTTGTGCATTTAACATTTATAAATGAGTGACTTTTTGAAGGGAGGAGTTGATTGAGGGGGATGATCCTAACAAAGGATTGCATCTCCTGGCCCCCTGACTCCAAGCCACAAATGGGTTTGGGTGGGGCTCTTTCTTTTTTAAAATTATGAAGATGAAATGCAAATGAGCACAGCCCTAGCTATAACTCATCAGAATGGAACTGACTCAAAGGAAGATGCTTAGCTCCTACACAAAAATCTAACTTCACACAGATCACACCATAAAGGAGGGAATTCAGGACATCACTCAGGTGAAACTGAATTCAGCCCCATGAGTCGATGGAATTAATCCAGATTTACTCCCAGTGCATCCAACTGCCCTGTTCACATCAAAGGCCACCTAGTCCATCCCCCTGCAGTAAGCAGGGACATCTTGCACTAGATCAGGTTGCTCAGAGCCTGGCCTTAAATATCTCCTGAGGTGGGGCTTGAAGATGTTCTTGTGGACTGGACAACAGCAGCTGAGGTTCCTCAATTTCATACTTGTCTAGACTTGGAAACCACAGCAAAACATCCCAACCACTTTGTCTTGGACTACGTCTCTCTAGGGCCTACCACACACCCTAGATTCACACCTTAATGCCTTACTGCAACCAGCTTAACAAGATTTCTGGAGTTGAACAAGCTTTAAAATAGTCAAAGCATGATGGTAACTTGCTAATTTCATTGAACACTTTGATTTTTTTTCATAAGCAACTAGACTTTTATCTAAGCAAGATAACATAGTAATTAAAAAAGAGGAAGACCTGAGGCTGACAGTTAAATCATAGCTTCAAGAAACGCTGTCCAGCTGACTTCATAACAACCTCAAATACAGGCTTACAGCAGAAATGTTCCCATCCCTTGAATTCATTTAGTGCTTAATTCTGTGACTTCCACATCCTCAAGTTGCCTTTACCTGGGTAAATTAGATGAGATTCATCTGAGTTTGAGCTGTTCACCAGAAAATGAGACCCATTAATGTGGTGTAAGATACATGGGATAAAATCCTCACCAAAGTGCCTTTCTCCTCCTACTAATAGTAGAGGAAGCAAATCCAAAGAGATTAGAACTGGTACTTTAAGTTTGGGTGAGTGAAAGTTAAATGGAATTAATCTCTCTTTCAGCTTCTCTCCTCAGTCTAAAATACTCCAAATACTCAAATGGAAAAGGCTGCAGACATTTTATGTTGAAAGTAAAAAAATCAAATTTGAAAATGTCTTCTACATTCTTCAGTTAAATGGAGCCACAGACAGAGGCTGCAGGAGGGTGGATGAAAGCTATGAGCTCAATGGAGACAAAGACTGCTGCCTACTCAGAAAATAGTCAGGTACTCAAACGGCAAGCTTCAAAGCTAGAAAAGTAGTGGTCAAAAATCTGGTAAGCTGAATTGCTTAAAATTAGACTATGTAAAGCTTTGGGATGTGAGACAGTGACGCGACTTAGGAGAAATGGGCTTCATTATTGTAGGATACAGCAAAGATATCTACCATCTGCAATGATTTTGCCCCCCTGGCTGTTAGTACTAGAACTTCTCTGATGAATTGTGGGTGGAGGAAGTACAGCAGGAATGTTGCCTCATTCTTACACAGAAGAATTTGCTACTTGACTGGAGAAAATAGCCTGTGATCTCCACATTGTGGTAGAAAATCACCCTTGGCTCTTTTTGTGATCAGTGGAAAGAAGCAGGCCTTTTCAGAGACTGATTCATCTCTTCTACTTTAGACACCTCTGCTAGGAGAGGTGAGTGTTATTCTCTGAGAATCAAAGAGAAAGTTGAGCAGCACGAACTTGTGTTTGGAGAGGTAACTTTTAGTTACCTAAGTCAGATAAAAGTTAATCTTACTAGATACATTCATCCTCTCTCAACTCTTAAAGATTTGTGGAACTTTGGGTTTTCTAAAGCATGTTTTAATGCTGTTAATCTGTTCCTCCTTGAACTTGTCAGTCCATCTTGGAGTAACAGCTATCTTCATACCAAGGTATCACAGCTTCTTTTCTGCAGCAGGAGTCAGAACAGTTCCTCTCATCTCTGTTTCTTTTCCCAGCTGGGTCATCTGTATTCAGCAGTGTTTGACTGCAGTTTCAGCCAGTGGTTTTGGGAACTAAATGCATTTTGTTCATGCAAGGATCACGCAAGGGCACTGACTGCTGGAGCAGGTCTAAGCCTCCAGATTCCAGCAAGATGTCTATAAAGAGATCTGAAAGATCACAGAATGGTTTGAGTTGAAAGAGACCTTAAAGATCATCTAGTTCCAAACCCTCACCATAGGTAGGACACCTCCCTAGACCAGGTTGCTCAAAGCCCCATCCAACCTAGCCTTGAACACCTTCAAGGATAGGACAGCCACAGCTTCTCTGAGTAACCTGGTGCCTCACCACCCTCACAGGACAAAATTTCTTCCTAATATCTAATTTGAATCTCCCCTCTTTCAGTTTAAAATAATTTCCCATTGTCCTATTGCTCCACTCTCTGATAAAGAGTTCCTCCTCACCTTTCCAGTAGGCTCCTTTTAGGGACTGGAAAGCTGCCATAAGGTCTCCCAGAAGCCTTCTTTAGGCTCCTTTATAGAACACAAGGAATGTCTCAGCACTGGATCCTTGATGTTACTCCACTAAAATCTCTAGAAGATGAGAATAAACAATGCCATTTGCTCTGCCAGAAAAAAAACCAAAAAACCAACAAAACATCACTTTGCAGTAAGGCAGCAAGCAATGTGGTTTGTGCCTTTGAATTGTTTTTATATGTTGCAGTAAAAAAAGTAAAAATTTGGAAGGGGTGCTGAAGAACCTTACAATGTCCTGGATGGGCTTGGGAAGTTGATCTTAGCTGTTAAAGCCTATGCCCCTTGAGCTACAAGTTTATCTGAATTACCAAGCTAAGAAAAATTGACTACAACCAAGTCTGGACAGACAATCAAGACTGAAATGACTAGAATTTCTCCAGGTGACACTTCTCTACTGAAAACCTGAGTTGGAGAAAAAGATCAAAATTAGATTGTTTGGAATTGCTGTTATAAAAATAAGGTATAATCTGTCCATAACGGTTCCAATGGAATGTTTTACAGAAATAAAGATAGTAAAGTCACCAGCTTAACTCAAGATGTTGAACTGGAGAAGTTCTCCTTCCATGTTGATAACGTAAGAAACGGAAGATCACCTTGACAGGTCTGCAGAGGGCACTTTAAAAACTGATTTTGATCTTGAGACACTGGGAGCCTCGTTATCTGATCAAACAGAGATTGATGCTTGTATTTGAATAGGTGTCTTGGACCACCTCTTAAGTTGACAGAGACAGACATTTCCAGGACATGATTCATCTGACAAAGTACAGGCAGCTGCTTTTCAATGACAGGAATTGCATCCCAGAAGGACATACTCCTTTCTACAGGAACCTCCATTCATTAATCTACTCATGTAGGGCATCCACAGAGTAGATGTCTGAAGTCAAGTGAGATTAATTTCACCTTAGATTGCCAATTATTGATTTTCCACCTCCCAAAGCAGCCAAAATGTTATGGAACAGCAGAAAGCTCAAGGACCGAGAATCACTTCCATTTCTAATGGAAACTCAGTCAAAATCTTAAAACTTAAAAAGGTATCACTGGATAATCTGTGGGAGACCTTTTGAGCTCTTGCTAGAGAGCAAGGGGAAGAAATAGAATTTCCCTGGGAGAATGACTGAGTTCCACTATCTTGCCACTCATGTATCCATGTATGGTACAGAGGGGTGAATAACTGTCATGTTGATAGAGGTCAAAGATTAAGAATAGTAAATAAAGCATGAAATAGAAGCTATTGTTATTGCTGCAAAGACAAAATTTCAAAAATCTAAAATGGCAGGGTCTTCTCATTCTGTCCTTCTTAGTGCTTACAAAAACAAACATAAGATCGTATCATGATAGCACAGCCTGGAGACAGCTCAAGGAGAAGAATCTCTGACTGCTAAAGATTGCAAGTTTGAAGGATGTATCTTCTGGAATCCTCAAGTAGATAAAAATACTATGGATGGAGGCATGGGGTATGAAAATAACTAGACTTCTGTCATTGTTTTTCAGACTTTTTCAAATGTCAAGAGAGCAAAGAACAGTTACTTCAATCACCTGGTCCATCAAATGTATCTCAAAGCAAGTAGGCTGGAAGTGGCAGTGCTAGTGGATGGAAGAGCAGAGCTAAAGGATTTTTCTCAGATGTCCCAGTATCCCATCAGGAAGGCCAAAGCATTATTTGGCCCAAGGAAGTCATGACTGAAAGGGTTGTGCCAGATGAGTAATGTTGCACATCAGCCACGTGGAGATAACTGCACTGATGTTCTCTACATTCATTTATATTCCTCATTAATGCCATCCACTGTTTCCTGCATTGGCTTGAAATTCTCCATTTTAAAAAAATTAGACCATTTGATATAATTATTATTCTCAGATTCGTTTCAGCTGTCTTTTTGCTCCACGTAAACCAGGCATTTCTTTCCCTAAGAAAGGAATTATATTGCTCCAATGAAATGTTATGGATGATCTCTGCTGTTTGAATTACTGCTATTTGGCTGATTTAGACCATGGTTGCTTGTGTCATGATGTAAAAAGAGACAAATTCTTTTTTTTTTTTTTTTTCCCAATGAAAAAAGTTTCCTGTTTATAAAAAAAGCAATAATGCAAAAGCATATGATGCACCCTATACAGAACCTGGCAGAGAGAGCAAATACAAGTGATCCAGAGAGATAAGCAACCATCTGCTTTACCAAATCTGTGAACTCTTAACCCAGTCTCAAGGTGCCATGTTGAAAACTTCCCCAGGGCTTGCCTGTTGCAAATTCTTCCACTGCTCTTGGCTATGATTTTTGAGAAAGCTTGAGGCTCAGTTTCTAGTGTGCACTGGAGCTGAGGAAGTATTCCGGGGAAGAAGTCAAACAATTAGGTTTCAAGTTAGTCTTGGACTGGAGGAAAGCCCGAAAAAATAAGGGGTTATTACAAGAAAATGCAGCCAACTCTGAAGGTGCTGAATTCTGCAGAAATACCTTGCTTGTCAGAGGGAAATAAGCACATTAACAGCACATTTTACACCATTAGAACTCATGCAGCACTGTGGCGTCTTAATTTTTTCTATTTTTTTTTAAAGCAAGTGTAATAAGGCCATATGCTGTCCTTGAGGCTCTGCTGGCAGGATAACAAAGGGAAGGGATAGAGGAAAAAAACTCCGGGCTCTTCCTGGAACATACTGATCCCTTCATCTCCTCGGAAAGCAGGGATGGTATTTTTGGACTTAATAAGAAACCTTTTGGCACCGTGCCAAAAGTTGAAGTCTCTTGCTTTAGTGTATTCCTTGGGATAAGAACAGGGTGCAGGTTATAAGGATTTCAAGGACTTCAAAAGTTGGTTAATGGTAGAATGACAATGCTGAGACAAAAGCCATTGTAAGACACTTCTAAATCCTTTAGAGTCATATTTTGGCAGCTGACGTAAAATAATACAAGAGAAGTGGTTCAAAGGGAGAGATTTTAATAATAAAATATATATTTCTAGTAAAAGATACAATCTCTGCCTCAAACTTTGTCTCTCTTATTAAGTGGGCTCTTAGAATCATAGAATGTGTTGAGTTGGAAGGGACCTTCAAAGTTCATCTAGTTCAACCCCCCCTGAAGTGAGCAGGGAAATGAAATCTCGCACTAGATCAGGTTGCTCAGAGCCTCATCAAGCCTGGCCTTGAATGTCTCCAGGGATGGGGCCCCCACTAACTCTCTGGCTAACCTGGGCAAGTGTTTCACCACTCTCATGGGGAGAGTGCACCTATCTGGGCAATCTTTTCCATCTTGGTTGCAGGTCTAATCTAGCACTGCCTTCTCTTGACTATTACACCACGGATCGTCATGCCATTTAACTGGCACATATTGAGGTTCAAATTAACCATACCTCCAATAAAAAAAACATTGCCAAAGCCTGTTCTTTCTTCCTGTGTCTCCCAAATGAACAGGATAATAATCTGTGCCTCTTATCAAGTTTAGAGCTTTTACATCTTCTGAGCACATCCAAACGTTATTCAATGCCTCGCTCTGCATCTCAGTGGTACATGCAAAGCACCCTAGATCATGAGATGAGAGCCCAAGCAGGCCCACCAGCAAGGCAGCTTGGTTATTCATCTTGAAGACTAGAATTGGCTGAGCAGTACAATGCTCATATGGTGCCTGGGCAAATCTGTAAGAAATTCACTGCCAGCTGATGTCATTGGTGTTGAGCTAATGATCTAAAGAGGGACTGGCACCAAGAGCTGAGTGTCCTCACAGCTAATGTCATTATCACTTCAGAAAAGCAATTCAAACTACATGTTTGCCTCAGAGATGGAACAGGCCTTCTGGAAGATCATCTTTTCAGTATTTACCAGCCTTATTCTTCCTCCTTTTACATCTAGTCAAGGTTGTGTTCAGGCTGTGGGTTGGATGGTGATTCTAGGCTGATTCTTTTCAAGTTTTGGATGATCTGTCTCTTACTTGAACAGTAGAATGGCCATATACAGTTACCACCTCAGGCAGTATGTCCTTAGCATCCTTTGCTCTGCTTCAGAGAAGGGTTTCAATGGGTTAAAATGGAAGCACAGTATTTACAGCTGTATAGTTGGTCTCCTCTCAAGCATATGAGCCTGGGTTTGACCTGATGCCCAACTGTACAGTTTTGGAAGGACCTAGAAGAACTCAAACCATGGTTTCACCTTCATACCTTGGACACAAGCCTGTATGTTAACACCTGTATGTTTGCATCCCTCACCTGATGCAAATCATTGTGACTTGATCTGAGCTGTGATTTAGCCAACTTTGACTCTATCCAGGGCTCTATTCTTCCAAACCTCCTGAGATAATCCAGAGAAAGCAATACAAAGTCATACAGATGAAAGCCTCTGTCAATGCTCTGCTGTTTATAGGTTCTTAGAAGACCCTTGATTCAAATCAAGTAATTTCTGTAAAAGCTCCATTGCCAAAACTTCCACAGAGTTTTACCCAGATCTTCTCTACATTAAGTGCGACAGAAGATGACATTCCCAATGTTATTAAACCCACTGGTTATAACCCATCCATCATGCAACAGTCAATAAAGAGGAAAGAGCTCCAGGAAGAGGACAGTCTTCCACCAGTGCATGCTGCTGCTCTACGCCAGGATAAATGCTGAGTTAGATCCACTGAATGTGGTGAAGCTCTCCTACACGTATAGAAAATTCACACGAGAGGAAAACTTTGCTTGTGATACAGCTGCCAAAACAAATGGGATTTTCAGAGAAATGAACAATCTTACCACCTTGAAAAGAGCAGACAGCACAGCTGTGATACTGAAGCAAGAACCACCACTCTTTACAGAGATACTGCCCGTGATGGAGATTCCCAGTAAAGACCTGATGCTACAGAAGGACATAAAACCTCGAAGTCAGTGTTAGCAAATCATTATGATAAGATCACAGTGTAAAGAAACAAGATGCAACAAGAAAATGCTTCCATGAACAAAGCCAAAGACATCCCATTAGCATGAGTGGGAACACTTGTGGAAATAAGGGAAGTGAATGTGGGCTCCCTGCAGAAAAAGAGATGAAGAAAAACAAATGCTTAAGACTTTGCCATTCCATCAAACAAATCCACCAGCCCTCTGAACATCTGAGGACACCATTAATGCTACTTCAAACACTTGCTTATCCAGTACCTGTGCCTGCAGCTGTGGAGTTCAACAAAGATGAACCTGATAAACTCGCCCCCTCATTAACATCTATTGTCACCACCAAATCAGATCCACAAGTGATTTCAGTCCTTCAAAAACCATGTTTCACTTCAGATGTGAGGAAAAACTTAGCTGTATCTCTTCCATTTACTGAATGGACTCTGTCACTCAATTAAAAGGAAATCTTCCTGACTTCATGGTAGGTCTCAAAGACAGCAAACACTAAATACAATATTCAACCCTAATTTTTACAGCAAATGAAGAACAAATAAGGTTGGGAATTCTGCACGATTTTTGGGCAGAAATGAAAAAGCTGCAAGTCTCCCTTTTACCTAACAAGATGATTAATGAAGAAAGCATTATGTATTTCATGTCCAAATTTGGGGTTTATAATATTCATATCAGCAAAGAATGAAATAACATAATGGAACCTCAATAAAATTCTAGCAGTGTAACTGTAATTGTGCTTTTTGTGGTCTCAAACCCCTTAACCTTCAGAAAGCCTCATTATATCAAAAGAAACCTTTCCAAAAAGCTCAGCAGAATGACAAAATGCTCAAATTCAAACACACGCTCTGGAAGCATACTCTTCATATAGATATTTTTCTCATAGTTAGATTATTTTTTTTCTTTTTCATATGAACTCCAACCTGTAATTCCATCTGCTGTACAATTCTGTGAACACACCTGTAGTTCATTCTGTATAGACAAAATACTACACCATAAAAAATAGAAATAGCTGGGAACAGGCAACAGAAAGAATAAAGACAAACCAAAAACCAAGCCAGATTTGTACAGACACCAGATCAGAATGAGGAAAAAAAATGCTGTTTGTAACAAACAATTGTGCCAATTTCAGAGCAAAGACTACATAGAAGAGGGTCTCGTGAAGCCCTGTCTAAATATGTGTTTTGCAGTCCTGTCTTGTGCTTTAGGTAAAACCCAACAACATTTTCTCCACTAAGATTTGCTCATGTTTGTGTTTCATTTCTTGCATCTTTTTTTTAATTATTTTTTTTCCTGATGGAGTAGCTGAATTTAACTCCACTAGTATTTACTTCTCTTTGCTTTATATGTCATACTCCATTTGCTTCCAGTTCTTTCTTGCCACTAATTTTTTGTTTTCTTTGACAAAGTGATTGGGGAAAATACTTCTTTTCCCCTGCAGTCAGGCACAAAGGAAGTGTAAAGTGCTCCCCTCATTCTGCTCCCAGTAAAGTCAATGTTTCAGATCCATGGAAATGTTGTCTAATCAAGAAAAGTGTCTCAGCATTTGGGGCTTGATGCTTTTTTCTCATCCAACCTATGGGAGTGGCATAGGAAGGACTGCACTGAACAGATGTGGGCTTTGTCCCCTCACATTTTAGGCTATGAAATCAAAATGTGAGGTTCTCAGAAAGGCTTTACTGGGACTAAACAGATGAGAGGTCCCATCCACATCAACAGTACTCCTCCCCAGACTGTAGAACTCAGCCAGCATTTTTGTGCCAGATGTTTATTATTATGGTATTGCTGGATGGTCAGTGGGTCCAAGGACATTTTACACCACACAGGCATAGAAGAAGGAGGCAGAGTCCTGCTTGCCATACCAGGAGCTCCCAACTTTCTCACCCCTTCCATTGACAGAGCACAGGGTCTTAGAATACGCACATAACCAAAAAATGAGCCAGTTTTCACTCACCAGGATGATATTTATGCTCTGGCAGTGGAAGTCGTTGAACTTGAACCCATGACATGAAGTTGAAGGATCAATGTGATTTCATCTTCTTGCCTCCATCCATAGAGATGGGGAGAGACAACTGTTCTGAAGGAGATGCATCCCATGTGCCTTAGACAAATGGCTTAGCATGGGATGAACTGTTCAAGAGAACTGTTTGTCTCTCTCTGTTCTCACTGAAAAGACCTGGATTAGTGACCCTGGGTCAGTGACTGCCAATAGGAACATAGCTTCTCAATGGCAAGGTGATTTTGATGAATGTGGTCCCTGTAGTCAGGGAAGAGCCACATTCACCCAAATGTGTGAATTTCCATTTGGGAAACAGTTGAACATATTTTTCTTCCACTGATCCAGACAGCTCCTCGTTTTTTGACCCCCTTCCTCACCTGCTGCCAAATTCAATGTTAAAGATCCCACAAACCAAAACTGAAAGATCAGGACTGCAAATAATTTTCTTTCAAGTTCGCTGTTTGATTCCAGTTACAAACACGCTGTATTTAGGGGGAAGTGAAGAAAATGTAAATCAATTAAAGTTTGACAATTCTGGTGTCTATCTCACATTTCAAAAAATACCACTGAAATGGAAAAGTAACAGAAATAATAGCCATTCACTCATGAACACAATACCTATCAATTCTAGTGTACAGGAAAATAGGATCCAGACAGGATTTTACAACCAAGAAGGTAACATTACAATAAAGATTATGACATTTCATGAATATTCGTGTTATAGCTTTGAGCTTTATTGCAAAGCAAAAAATATATATTTGTATATATATATATATATTTTTATCTACATATCACCTCTGACATTGTATACAACACCAAATCACGGGAAATCAAAGAAATCATAGTGAGGTAGATACAAAACAAAGGGATGTGGAAGAATCCAGCTGCTAAATTTGGCTTAACGCAACTGTTGTTAACATATGTATATCCAACACAGCAGTGAGCTTTGATTCACAGCTTAATCAATGGATCCTACTAACATTGATATTGATATTAGAGCCCATTTATAAAGAATGTAGTTTGGAAAAGGAGGGAGGGAGGGCGGTGGGGAAGGGAAAGCAAATCAGAAGAGTTTCCTACAAAAGGAAGACAAAAATCTCCAAGGGAAAATTTTCCATTGATTTTTCATGACTTTGAATGTGGAGTAAACAGCTCTGAGAAATAGCCTGTGCTCTAGGGGTACTGCTAGTGCATGAGGGCAGAAAAAGAGGGAGGAAATCTACAATGGGGAAATTCACTAGGATTGGACATAAATGAAATAAATATAAACCATTTCCCCTCCCTTTCTGATAGCCAAGAGGAAACAGCCCATCCTGGGAATTCTTGGGGCTACCACATTCACCAATGTGTGCTGGTGAGTATCGACTTAGACTTGTTGATGGTGGCCAATGAAGCAAGGCCTCAGTAGAAGGGCAGCCCCTCGATAGATTCTGTTGCTCTTTACAATCCACAGAAGATAAGTAGCAAGAGAAAAAGGTACCACTGAAGTGAACGGGCCATTGGCAGGACTGGTGTTGGCACCTGGTGGAATCTGGATGCTTAGTCTGCAATCCCATAAGGAGACTTGTTAAGGCACCTGGATGACTGGGGGCTTTTCAGTTAATTCTCATCACAACAGGTTGGAGAGGGATTTGGAATAGCCTTGGGTTTCCCAGCTTTTAAATTTAGTTTATCAATGCAGGACAATATGTGCTTGGTGGCTTCCACAGGAGAAGAGATAGGAAGATGAGAGGCAGTAGGAGAGAGAGGGATTATAGCAATATAGCAAGAGGGAACCAGGTTGGATACAGGAAAACCTTTCCAATAAGGCAAAGCATGGGAATGGTTGTTCAAAGCTCCTCTTTGGGCCATTGAACCAGCTTCATCCATGAGGTGACAAGGGCAGCAAAAGGAGCACATGACACCCTCATATCCCAGGATACATATCAGGGATGTAAGGACCTCTCAGGTGCTTTACATGAGACACAAACTACCCCTGGATTAGGCAGACCCTTTGCTGTGCTCAAACATCTAATCTTCTTGCAAGGATCAAAAGAGAGCCCTGAAAGGACTATGATTCCCTGTCTGTTCTGCAAACAGTGGCAATCTGAGCTTTATCCTCATCTCATTTACAATGTCATGGTTGAATTAAAGAAAATGAGGAGAACAGACCAGAACAGATTGCTAATGAGCAGGAGAAGAAGCCAGTACGATGGTTATCAGCTCACTGTGTGAATCTACAAAACAAGCATCTGTTGTAGCTCAGATTTGACTTTTCACTTGGCCAAAGAATGACCTTATCCTTTGGGAAAACACACAGAAGGTTATTCCTCATTCAATAATTCTCAAGGGCTTTTTGTGAACCTCTGGATTGAGCAGAAGACTGTCACAGAAAGTGTCTCTCCTCTCTTGACCAGGTCCCACACTGACATGAAGCCCTTGGACCCCTCAGTTCTGGGAGGGGACTGCATGATGTGGAGATACTACTTCAGCAGTGAGCAAGCAGGGAGTAATGTTGAAGGAGATAACTTGGAATGTTCTTTGACAGATTGGAAAGAGGACAAGTACCATGGCAAGCCATGGTTTGGAAGTATGTTAAGTCCTATCTACATCTGGTGGGATTCAACAAGTCTAAATGTAACCAGCTAAAGGGCACTGATCAGATGTAAACTGTAGATGTACTGAGACAAATCTCTACCTGCAGGTATCTTGCTGCCTCTCTTGAATATGCAAGGGATCTTGATAACTCACTGGATAACCAGCATTTCCAGCTACATTAGCAGATTGGATTCCATGCTCAGGCAAAATACTTCAAACGAACATCTCCAACCAGGGTGAAGAGTGTGTGGTGTCTCAAGAAATATGCCCTGTTCGAGTCTGAAAGATGCAAATGGCTTTACATCTGCTCACAAAAATAACCTCTCCTGCTGTTTGCCAAACACACTCTTAAAGATTTGGTTATTTCATGCCAGAAAAAGGAATTTTGAACTGAAACAGAGTTTTGTTTTTATTTTAACTCTGATGGGTGCTTTGCTTTGAAGGGGCTAGTGTAACCTCTTGAGAAGGAACATACTGCCTAGTATCACAGAATCACAGAATGACCCAGGTTGGAAGGGACCTCAAGGATCATGTAGCTCCAACCCCCCTGCCTAGCAGGGCCACCAAAAAAACACATTTACAGTATCCTCCACATATTTCTTTCCCTTATGTAGATTTTTTTGGTGGAAAGCAAGAAGCCTTTGTAAGTTAATCCCTTTAAGAAACTGGGGTGAATGAATTTCAAAGATTCTAGCTGCAAGATAGTGAATTGAGCCAAAACTTGTGCTTAGATTCCTCTATTCACTGGATGTAGCAATTAGAAAAGTATCTTCATCTTTCTCCTTAAGGGTTTAGTACAAACTGTGAATTGGGGCAGAGGATGACTCCACTTGTCCTCCTTAGGCAGCCACGGCTCTCTAAGCACTAAATCTGAGGGAAGGAAATCAGATGTTCTGCTTCGAAGTGAGCCGGGGGGAAAAATGCTGTCTTTGATTTGTGCATGGGATTAACTATTAAAAAAACCCACAGGTGCCCACATCCTAACGGCAAGTCCAAGGGATAACTGTAACTCCTTGCAAACATCAACCCCAGGCAGAAACTAAAGCCTGTCAGTGCAGGTAGATGGAAGAGCCCACATTTGTTCAGGAAGAGCAGAAAAGTTGAAACTTGAGGCCATACAGTTGTTACACATTATACCATTAAACCATGTGCAACATGTCAGGTTAGGTGAGGTGTCCTGCAATCATAGAATCATAGAGTTGGAAGGTACCTTCAAAGGCCATCTGGTCCAACCCCCTGCAGTGAGCAGGGACATCTTGTACTAGATCAGTTTGCACAGAGCCTCATCAAGCCTGGCCTTGAATGTCTCCAGGGATGGAGCCTCGACTACGTCTCTGGCAACCTGGGCTAGTGTCTCACCACCCATATCATAAAGAACTTCTTCCTAAAAATGAAGTATTTTGGGATGAATGCTGCTTTCTAGGAAACTGAATTACATGAAACACCCACAGGAAGTTTCTGAGACCACCTACACTTACAGATCAACCGATTGCCAACAACTGCACACATGAGGTTGTGAATGTCAGGAAGACTGTTGCTGAGCTTGTTTTCAAATCAATGTGGCTTTTACTTCAGTAGGAAGGCTGACATGAAGTTATTGTTAAAGACTCAAGTGCAAAAAACTGGCAGAAAGAAGCACCCATTATGCTGCAAACTGATGTGGACACTTGTGTCCCCAACAACATGTGGAAGAGGTACTACAAATGCATTTCCTTTATCCTTCCGACTTTTGCTGGCTTCAGTAAAAGCCCTTTCTGTATCCACAGCTGTCTATGTCCAGTCTTACTGTCCCTTGGTCATATGGAAGAGCTCAGCTAAATCAGGGGCCCAATGAGTCAGAAATGGTGTTTCATCTGCCCTACACCAAGAAACTCAAGCTCATACAATCACAGAATGTCTCAAGTTGGAAAAGACTCATAAGGATCTAGACCATCATGTGTGCATGTAGAATGTAGGCCAAGAGTGGGCAAACAGCAGAAGTCCAGGGTTTTACCCCTTGCCAAGTTGTCTTAGAGCCTAGAGGCTCCATGACTGATCTCTGACAGACACTGAAGGATGGACAAACTTTGTGTGGAAGGAAAGGGAAGCACAACAGTGCTCATCTAAAATCTGATGGTGATGGAATGAAGGTCAAAGCCCAATGAGGCAGCAGTGGGCTTCCTGAACAGAAGAGAGATAGAGGACAAGGGGTAGGTTGGTGAAGATCTCAATGCAAACTGGCACAAATCACCTCTCACTGGTACTTAAGGGGACCCTGCGGTATTGGCAGAGGGGGGCCACAAGTGCAAAGTGCTTAAAGGCTCAGGAAGCACCAGTAACCCCAGTATGACAGGCACAGAGAGGTGGGATTGATGCGTCCAAAATTGCCTGATGAGTGGGTGGTGTGAGAGGGGGACATGACAGCCACAACTCGTGGTTTGGTTGTTTCCTGAGCTCATCACTGAATGATTCCTGTTTCCTCACCAACACTCCTTGGCAAACTGGGGTGGGGAAAGAAAGGTTATAAAGGCTAAATCCCTCCCCCAGGAATATTCACTGTGGACAACAAAGGGAAGAGAATTTTCTGCCTTCCATCTCAGGACAGGGAAGAAGTTTACCCAGTAGAGCCAGGCTATTTATTGTAGCTCGAAAAACTCAAAGAAATGAAAAAAACCTCTAGTGTTATGGTATAGATGGGCATGATCATGTGTTTGGATGTGTGTATATGTATCATACACACCCTAACACGGACATACACTATTATATATTTATATAATATATAAT
>VZTY01027417.1:0-43131 GCA_013400935.1 Turnix velox | reverse complement strand
TAATATAGTATATAATACACAACCCACGTGCCCGTGTGCATGAGATACTCAAACACCTTAAACTCCCCTTAATCAAAGGTCTCTTTCTTTGAAGGCTAGGTAAGACTCACTACATTTTCTATATAGACAACTTTGTACATACAAGTCGTAAAGTGCGTTTTTAAAAAGCGCGTAAAATTTTCTATGTAGAAAACTATATACATATAGCACACACATGTACTGAAACACTTGAAGTTAAGCCAAATTTCACCTTCCTCTTCACATCCCCAATACCTACAATACAAAAAACTAGAATTAAATTAAAAAAAAAAAAAACCTACAGAAGGAAACAATTTAAAAAAATAAAATAAAACCCTATAACCCAAGAGAGAGAGAAAAAATGAACGGAGAAACAAAAACCAAACCTAAATAAACAGTCAACGGAAGTCTGGCACATGTAGAAAAACACTGATTCACTTTGAGAATGTAAAGAGGGTCATGTCTGAACCTCCTTTTTTTTTTTCTTAAAAATAAAACCAAACCAAACCCCTTTTGTTTGTCTGTTTGTTAGCTCTTATTGTTGGAGAAAAGTCACAGTAGCACTCTCACCTTGAACCAGAGTTTGGAACTTTTTGTGTTTCCTTTGTACAAAAGAAAAAACGGTTCAGGTTATGGAAAATAGTTGGGAAATTTGAGGTTGGAGAGAGGAGATAGAGAGAGAAACTGGAAGATTGCATAGTTGTGAACAGTGGCTTCTCATCAAGGTGAAAAAGTGCATTATCTGATAAAATAGCATTTGATTATTAGTTTTTGTTCGGTTCCATATGTTTGTTTGTTTGTTTTTTCTTTCCTCAGTCAACTGTACATGTCACGCATGAGAAGGTATATACAGCACACACACATGCTAACATTAAATGTCTGACATCAAAACAGCCATTCTTTAAATGTTCCATCAGTTTGGTTTTTTTCCATGCGAATTTGTACTCTTTTTAAATACTTTTTTTTTTTTCTACATCCTAAGACCACAAACTTGTCTAAGCCCATCTCATGTCATTTTGATCATTAGCAACACAAAAAGGGGGAAAAAAGCACCAGAATGGCTAAGTTTGATCACCAAACATCTGCTTTGACTTCTTTTTTTTTATTTTTCATTCCCTCATTCACTGCTGGTTGTTTGCCTTTTTTTTTTTTCAAAAAAACCCCCCAACTTTTGTTGTAATTTCTTTGCTTAAATTTTCCAGAGATGGGAAAAAAGAATTTACTTTTTTTTTTTCTTTTTAAGTCTTGAGGTAAGAGTGATGCTCAGCACCTGGGGCAGGCAGCAAAGCTTTCAAAAAGCATTAGAGATATGAAGTGTGAGGCCAAATGCTGTCATCAATGTTGTAAACTAACAAAATTTTAAAAAAAAATTTAAATTGAGATGAATATTCCAGCTAAGCCTTCCCCCACCTCTTTCCTTTCTCCACAGAAGTCACAAACAGAATTAAAAGGAAATAAAAGCAACTTGGCACATTCCCTTCACACTTGCTGCCTGCCTCAAGTACATTTTTAATATACTTCTGATCATTTTCATTGACATAGGAAAGTCATATTTGCCACACTTGATATGGGATTGCTTCAATTTTGTTCTTTTTTTAAGCTTTTTGCTTTTTTTCCTTGGTTTATTTTTTTGGATAAAGAATTGGTTGTAACAATCTACAGTAAGGCTGCACAGGAAGAATTCTGTGTATATTTGTGTTTTCTTTTCTTTTTGTTTTCTCTAAGAACCAAAGTATATAAAATGAGGTTTGATTCTAGCACCTTGTAGAGTATTATTGGTGGTGTTCCATTTAATAGAAAGTACTTTCACTCAACATCTATTCTAACATTGGGCTGAAGTTTCAACAATACTTCCAAAGTAAGGATAAGGTGACGATTTACCCAACCCACCAGCAGTCCCTTGACAAGAAGAAGCCATTCTCCCCCCTTGAAGTCAGGCAGAATTACTGTCTTCTCTCTGTGGTGCTCAGCTCACTCAGAGCAATGCAGGGAACTGAGCATCCAAAGAGTAAAAGGAATACACCAAGCAGATGTCTTGCTGGGGAAGGTGGGATGGAGATACTTGCCAGCGGGATGGTAATGGTGGGTTTCCATGCCTTAGTGCCAAGGAAAGACAAGGATGATCTCCTGGCACGTCCTCCCCTGGATGCCACCTTGACCTGTCATCCTGTCATGGCAAGGGGAGACCTCCCTGTCCCATGGCAGGAGTAAGAGAGCACCTGGTGGCACACTCCAGTGATGAGGAGAACTATTTGGAGGAAAAGTGCATTTCTGGGAGTGGGGAGGACGGAGCTGGGGAAAAATGAAGGTGGGACAGAGAACCCCCTTGCCAAGGCTGTAACACTTGGCAAGGACGTTGAGCTGTTGGTCTCGCTCAAGCAGGGTACAATACTACAGAGGAATGGTCCATTCCCCATACAGTGGCATCAGAACCTCAATTATATATATAATTATAATTATAGCAATATATCTTTATATCTATTTATATATGTATACATTAAAGTCTGTTACTGCACTGGCATGTCATACAGAGGAAAAGTACTGGCGCTGCATTTTCTGATGCTAGTGGTTGCTTTGACTGAAGTCCTGCAAAGGGTGAGCACCAAAAAGAAGGCACCACGAGGTGTTGAGAATGGAAATGTCCCTGTCCTCACACAGCTGATATCATCAAGAAGAAAGGGGCTTTTTTTTTTAAATTAGTGATGACAGGTGAGGCCAGAGCAAATTCTGGTTGTGCTGAGGGCAGAAAAGAAAACAACCTAGGGCCTTTCTAGAAAAGATAATGGGGTTCATGCAAGGTTGGCTGGTGCCTTGGTGAAACCTAGACCAGAATTTGGTCTTTTTAAGTGACATGTTGATTTTGTGAGATCTTCTCTAACACTCTGGTAATTTTTTAACAGCTTTCTTAAATGAAAATGATCACAACTTGCAATGTGTAAAGAAAGCAAAATCAAATTTGAAATCTCAAAGCATAACCATACTTCAACAGGGCACAACCTCACCTGGATTTCCTTCTGGGATATGCCAGATGCCTTCAGCTTCCATGAAACTGAGGAAGGTGAAGGCACTCAGTGAGACTCATCTCATGCCTCTGTCCTGAATATTTCAATCTGACCCTCCCCAAGAGCCCAGAGAAGAAACTATCCTGAACACAAGCAACGATCTTGATGGATTTACACAAGTCCTGCTGCACATCTGGTTTCATGAGGTGCTTCTCATTCACTCATTGCTCCATCAAAACTTATAAATATTTTGATTTGCCCCTGCTTTATTCCATCTTGTTATGATTTTGCTCTCAAGCACAAGTATGCATGGACTCTTTGCCTTCTGAGACACAGAAATTAGAGGAAGATCTGGGGAAAGAGATGGAGAATGTGCTCAGAGTCCTCCTGTTGCAATGCTACAGACACTGTCTATAAACAACGGACTGCCCATGCGTAAGGTAATTGCTCGGTGATTGAAAAGAGGAAAAAAAGACTTGCAGGCACTCTACGCCATGTTAATAGCACCAGTTTTGCATCGTGTTGACACCTGTCAGCCCATCCCAGCCAAACCACCCAAATTCTTCAGACAGCTGCTGACAAACAGCCTGGCCCTGCTCTCGGTGGCATTACATTGAATCAAGGGCAAGGCCTCCCGGTAAGAAGAAAGGGGGCTCACTCATTGGAGCTCACTCATTGGACAGAAGAGGAGAGTCAGGTCTGACCTCAGACACTTCTCTGGACCAGCTTGGTGCAGGGGTTGTTGGAAATCCTTTTATCTCCCAAGTACCATGTGTGTAACTTGCTAGAAATGGAGTTGAAGAGCCACTGTAAGGGAAAAAGGAGTTGCCTGTGGGGTCTAATTTGGGTTCCAGCCTCTCTAGATGGTCCAGGTGCATAAGTGACCTAAGAGGGAGCCACCCTCGCCAGATCCTAAACAGGCTGGACAGGCATCTTCACCTGCAAGCCATGTTGTGTGAGAACATCACTGGAAGGACAACATTACATGAATAAGCTGGGTCCAGAATGGGCTGAGTTTGATCAATAAGGCAAGATACAAGGCATGAACATGACTAAATTTCAAGCTTAGTTAACAAAAAATTCTACTGCTTGCAAGGAAAGCTTAGATCATTATTTCTGTCTTGTGTGCCTGATGGAGAGGGTCTGGGTTGAGCCAATTCTTTCTTTGGAACATTTCTAACAGAACAGGATTTCGGGTGGAAGAATAAGACACAGGAATGCCTGTGGCCATGGGCTCTTGGGAACACAACTGATGACTCATGTGCTCTTTTCATCTCTCCTTTTTTACAACTCCATGAGTACACTGGACTGTGCTAAATCCCTGGCTTCTTTGTGGACTTAGAATCATAGAGTGGTTTGGGTTGGAAGTAACCTTGAAGATCACCTGTTTACAACCTCCAACTTCTTTCTAAAGAGAGTGCAGCGCGTTTCAGGGAAGAAAAGATCAATCCCCGGAAGCTCAGAAGAGTACCCTGTCTGGGTTGTGCTAGTCTTCTTCAAAAAACCCAAATTCAGATCAACCTGTCCCTTTGCCTTTGCTGGATGTGGAGACAGGGGAAAGGTGATATGATACATGGCTTTGTCTTGCTCTGCTCATCACCATTAGGGACTTTTGATGTTAAGATCTTGAAGTGCTTCACCAAATGAGGTCAGTTTTACACCTCCCATTTTACAGATGAGGAAACCAAGGCATGGAGCAGTTTAGATAACTTGCCCAAGGTCGCACAAGCAACCATGGTGAAACCAAGGTTATTTTGTGGCAGATCTTCCTAAAGTTTAGCCTATACCTACTCTGCTGTAGTTTAAAACCATTGCCCCTCATCCTACTTGGCATCACTACATGCCCTTTCAGTCCTGCTCTAAGAACTTCTTTTCACCACCTTATAGTGATTGGGTAACTTGTTCTCCTTGAATAAGGTTTATCCAAGGAACCAAGTGCAGGAATATTTTCCAGGTTTTAATATGTTAACGATGAATTCCAGTGGTGATTAGTCAAATTCAATGTTTATGGGAAAAGTGGCACTTCTGAAATGTAAGTATTTATATTGTGCTATTCTCTATGGCTGTGCCAATTTTCCAGCACTATCAAAATTCACTAATCAAAAAATGCTCCCAGCATAAAAGCTAATTTGAGAAGAGAGAGGGAATTTCCTGGATTCCTTTCAATTAGAAGGTGCTCAAAGAGCATGTAAAGAAATATGTAACTGGGCTGTTCTCCCAGTGCTCCCAAAGGGTAGAAAAGGATCTTGGAACCCATGTTGCAACACCTGCAATGTGGTATGGAAGGGCTAGAAGTGGGATCAGTGATGGGAGACAGGCAACAACCTAACAATTCCCATATCCCATGCACTGGAGCATAGGCCAATGGCTCTAGGGAACATAGTCCATCTGCCAGCAGAGACAACCTTAAAATCCCTTCAGCATTACCAACCATTTTCCATGCAAGAGATGGAGAGAGCACGTGTTATCTTTAGGCACCATGATTTTAGCTACTGTACTCAACAGTGCATTCAAAAATATACACACTAAAGGGATGATATAGCAAACAAAAAGTCATTCAAAGCCTCCAAAACACAGAATCTTCCTGTGAAAATCCTGTTTTTAGGGAACAGCTCCATGACAGGCTCCCAACAAGATCACAGTAAGTCTGTGACAGCCAACACGAGGAGACCATCAGGGGCCTCATCCCAGCTATCATGATTCATAGCATGTGTCATCACATTGCTTTCAGTGGAATGGTGTGAACCTGGCCTGGTTGTGAAAGAGTCCTTCCCTGAGTAATTTAAACTTCTAAAACTACTTCCCATTCCTTGTTGGAACATAAGACTGGAATGATAAAACAGTTTGCAGAATAGAAACATAAGCCAAAACCATTGGATTTTCCAACACTCTCCATCAAAAAGATGTTTTAGATCCGTATTGGGAGGGGACACATTTTGTAGCTAGTGGAAAACTTTGGTGTTGGATGTAAAAATCCCTTCTCTACATAGGGAAGACAGGGGCCAAGAGCCTGTTTTTACAAACAGCTCTCCTCTGAATGACTGCAATTACACACAACTTAAGGCTAATTTAATTGCTTGAGTATTACTAAGAGGTCTATGGATAAGTGAGAACAAATCTGCCCTCCCTACTACGTCCCCATCATAAATTTGTTGGCTGATTCCCAGCCTTCAGTAATTGCTAGAAGAAACAGATCATACAGGAATGGTGTGCAACTAGTAATTTGAGGGGGGTCACTTGGGTTACCCTCAGTGAGTAGTTTCTCCTTTCAGACATTAAAGTCAGGTGGCTTCAACTTCAGGCAAGGGATATTTCATAGAATCATAGAGCTGGAAGGGACCTTCAAAGGTCATCTAGTCCAAGTCCCTACAGTGAGAAGGGATATTTTGCACTAGATCAGGTTGCTTGGAGGTTCATCAAGTCTGGCCTTGAATGCCTCGAGGGGTGGGGCTTCCACCACCTCTCTGGGCAACCTGGGCCAGTGCCTCACCACCTGCATGGGGAAGAACTTCTTCCTAATCTAGCCCTCCTCTGCTCTAGTTTAAAAGCATTCCCATTCATCCTATCACTTTTGCAAACAGTCCTTCTTCAACTTTCCTTTAGGCCTTTTCAAGCACTGGTAGGTTGCTATAAGGTCTCCCTGGAACTTTCTCTTCTCCAGACTGAATAATTCCAACTCTCTCAGCCTGTCCTGGTAGCAGAGGTGCACCAAGCCCCTGATCATCCTCCTAGCTTCCTCTGGATCCTCTCTGTGGGTACGTGTCCCCGTGTACTCATACGTCCACAGAAATTGAAATAAAATCTTGAGGCGAATAGATTGCAGGTGTCATTATCTGGCATTTGCCCTGGATTGTTGCTGCTTAGGAAGGAAGAGCATTTGGTTTTATGGTGGAATAAGAGGAAGAAAGATGGGGTGGTGTTCAGCTGTGTTAGAGGGAAGGGTGCCCTGGCACCAACAGCAAGTTTTTTGGTAAATACAACCAGAAAGGAAAATAGGAGCTGCTTGTCCTTATGACTGATGAATGGGACAATAATCACTTCCTCTGAGTGGCATTTGAATTCTAAGGGCTTGAAATCAGATCTGGGGATTTTTCATCCTTGCAAAGGAGGGCTCAGTTTACTGCACACATTAACAGGGCTGTTCTCATTGCAATGGCCTCACTGTTGGAAGGGGAAATCACTTCTTCTTCATTTAAAGACAGAGCCCCCATGTAGGTCAGGGATACGTGACACTCAGATGGAGCTACTACAGATGGATATGCTACACTCCAGAGCTTCTTTGCAAAGAAGCTCCTGATTTTGTCCAAGTTTTGCCTAGGTTTTGACAAAATCTATGAGGAAATGTATTATCACAGATTAAGGGAATAAAAACCCAAACAAACCAGTGGTCCAAGTTTTAGCTCCCCTGGCACCAGCAGAAACTATTATTTTTGGCATAGGAAGAGTAAGGATGGACCTGGACATCAATGGAGCTTTACTGATTTATACTGACACTGTGTTGGCCTCTAGTTTTGGGTTGGATTTTGGCTTCCGAATTTCTTAATAAGTGGAAGAGCATGTGGCACAGCACTTCCTCAGAAGGACCTTAAGCTTCTGAGGGTCTCTCATGCCTGTTTTTACTTTAAGAAAACCCAACATACAAGGAATATTTATTTCAACCTTGTTTGCAAATTCCAAATTGCTAGCACCTGGCACCAGGAATTACCTTCCTCATCTCCAAAAGCCCTTTGGAATTCACAATGGGTTCATATATATATCAAAACACATACACTATTGCAGTAACACAACATGTATGCTTGTCTATATTCCCAGAAGTTTCTGTATACAAGCACAGACATACATGTTGATTAGTCCCTTTAATCCTGAAAATTCATGATCACCCACTTCATGGCTAATATATTAGAGGAGTTTTCTATCTCCACCAGCTTTTTTACCTCTACAGTTATGGTAGCCATTGTTACTGAAGTGGGTCAAAGCAAAACAACTGGGCATATTTACACAACCAGGTATATTTACTGTTAAACATTGTATTTTCAGGACAATTAAAGGGTAATTTATTGATAAGGTGAGCTTTTGTCTTGTTTTGTTTTGCTTTTTTAAATATATATATATAATGCCCTCAATAACTTATAGGCTATATCCTATTGACCTCCATGAGATGGGCGATGATAGCCTTGAAAGCACTCTGAATTTGCATTTCTTTTTTTTCTCTACTAGATACATATGAAACTTTAATTGCTTTCAAAGTCATTTTTGCCCTCTCTCACCCCTCTCAGTTCATCCCTGTCCAAGACACAGATGTGTGTGGGGCTTCTTAGGACAAAGAGGGAAAAAATCTGTATGTTGGCCAGCATTTCATTGGGTTGACCAAAGCAGTTAGCATAGCACCGAAGGAGTTACATTGCAGTTGGTTTTTTTTTTCCCACCTTCAATCACTTAGGATTGCTCTTGGAACAGAAGCAGAACAGAACCCATAAACACTGAGTTGAGTGCTTAAACCAGGGCAAATAAACTGCTGGGGAGAAGAAAGGGGAAGGTGCAGACCTGAAGTTGATGCAGGTGAGTGGTGGCTCATCAACAAGAGTAGGGCTTCTGGACTTACTCTGCCCCAGAGGGAAGTTTTGCAGCTGCCTGGTTAGTTGCGTGGAAGAGCCTGGCCCATGCAGACAGAAGAATTTGAACTACCTCCCCATGGTGGACACCAAAAAGGGACAGGGAGGGTTTGTGACAGATCAAGATAGAGCTAGAAGGGGGTTCACCAGCTTTGTTCTTGCTTCATGCATGGCAAGTCTTGGGTTGAAGAAGACAAAGGCCATCACCTCATTATCCATACAGAGACAGATTTCACAGTCCTTCCTCAGGAGAGAAAAATATGACCTAACAACAAAACCCAGGAGGTTTTGCCTGAGTAAGGAGTGTGTCAGTAGACTTCAAAAAGCTTTTCTAGAAGGGTGCGGGGAGCCTTGCCTCACATCGCATTACCTAAAAGCAATATTATATGATGGTCAGGAGACTTAGACAATAAAAACACCTGGCTCAAAACCACAAAAAAACCAGCCCAGGCTTTCAATCACATGCTTTTTTCTCCCTCTTCTGCATTATCTGACCAGTGACTATATTCAAAGCAACAAACTGGATCCCTTCTCTTGTTCTAAAGAAATCCTGGCTTTCACTCCACTGTCCAGGGATTCAACCAGGGATGAATCCACCTCGACAGACATGTAGTCAACAGTCAAAAGCTCCCACTGGCGGCAAAGGGAGGTTTTGACTGTAGGGAAGATGAAGAAGGCAGGTCTGTCCTAGTTTCTCTGGCTGTAGCACAGATTTTTCTCCAAGAAAGTGGATTTTTCAAGAAGAGTCACACATGAGCAGCGCTGGTTCTAGTTTATCCTTTCCCAGCCCAACTTCGCCCTTCATGTAAGGAAAAAAACTACCCCCCCAAGAAAAAGCTATTGTACGACTAAGTAAACAGCAATTACTGTCCTGTCTTAGGCAGTCAATAAAACTCAAAAGGCAAAAATTTAAAAAAAAAATTATTTTTCACCTGTTTATCAGTTGAGACGTCAGTTTACTCATATCTAAAAAGAGTCCTCAGCCAACAGTATAGTAGCCTTCCCCCCAAAAAAAAGTCCAGGCTATTCCAAAACAGCGTGAGCAAATTTTTCACTGTATTCAGATGAAAGCTGATGGAAGCTAGAAAGATTAGTGCACATTAACCGTGGCTGATGAGAGCAACTTTGTCAAGGAATTCAAGTATTCATCAGTAATCTGTTCGGTTCAGCAAACACTTTTATGATCTTTAGTTTTCAAGTTTTCTGGAAACAGAAAGGGAAAAAAGGAAAAGTCACCTGTTGTGGGTAAGGAAAGAATATTGCAAACAGTGCTATTACATTTGACCAGGAAAGCAAGGCTATTCACTTGGCAAGCAATTATGTTCTCCATTTCCTTGCTTTTGGGGAGAGAAAAGACTTAAGATCGCCTTCTCCGCACACATGAAGGTTTCTGCTTCCATGTGCATTTTAACAAAAAACCCTTATTTTTTTCTGCTCGCTCCCGATAACGGCACAAAACCCCCTCAAGAATGACATATTTTTTGTTTTTATGGCACACTCCTTCCAGCAGGCCTCAACACGTATTGACTTAAGCCTCACAACACCCCTGTGAGGTAGGTAAATATTATTATACCCATGTAACAGACGGGTAAACTGTAGGCACAGAAAGGTGAAATCACTTTGCCCAAGGTAACACAGCGACTTCGTGGCAGAGCTGGGGCTGAAACCCGGCAGGAGTACTATCACCCAGAGATCTGCAATGAATTTCAGACCGTGGCCGCTTTCTAAAAGACCATCCGATGGACACAGCAGTGCACAAACCCAAAGAACTCCGCATAGCAGAAAGTGCCTGTTTTTCAAACAGTGCTGCATGTATCCCAGAGGTGTGTTTGGAGGGGGGGAAGTAAAATTCATCCTCTTCTGAAAGAATTTCAAATTTTTATCTGATCACAATGATTTGTTTCTGTGTGGTTTTTAGGTTGTTTTTTTTTTAATCTTTTCAATATACAACATGAAAAGATAGTCCACATTATTTTATCAATATTTCCAATTGGTTCATTTGTAAGCCTGAATATAAGTTAAGGTCCAGATGGGTTTTTCAGACTTATTTGCCTCCGATTCCTTCCCTCCTCGACAGCAAAGAGCCAATGGAACATATGCAGCTCTCTGTCACCTTGTGAACTTGTTTTTCTCATTATCCCACTGCCTAAGCTTCAAGCAAAGAACAAGAGTTGAAAACAGGCAACATCTACCATGGCAGGAAGGCTCCCACCTTTCTTCCCATCAGACCTCAATGTAAAAGAGCCACCGCACCATTATTCCCAAAGTTCAAAAGCAAGAGAACAATGAAGCTGATTCATGGAGAAACAAGCAGATTGCAACAATCTCTAGCAGGTACCCGAAGGTCTGGAAATGCATTCTGTACACAGTGAAAGGTTTGCCCACGTCTATTTGGGATAGCCTCCAAATCTTCTCCTTACAAACCAGGCTGAGATTCTCTGCACCAGAATACACCTGAGCTCCAAGGAAAAAGTAACAAAAACCCCAGCAATCCTAACCCTGGGAAACCACCATTCCCAAATGCCCAGGGCTTTAGACTGCTGCCAAAATAATGACATGCAAGCTTCAGTGAACAAAGGGAACACAAGAGAGTTCACATCATCCCTACCATCTAACATCAGCCACCTTGGCTTCTGTGGGGATCAGTATAGACCCTATTTTTGTTGTGGTCATTTGGGTTATTGTTTGTGGTTTGTTTGACTTTTTTTTTTTTTCTTGTTTTTGCATGACCACATTGGATGGGAACAGAATCCAGAGAAAAGCCAACTCATTAAAAAGAGGAACCTAAAAAAAACCACCTGTCTCTACAATTTTCTGCTGACTCTGGCAGCTTCCAAATTGTCTCTTGCCTGAGCTGCCCAGCAAGAGCAGGCACTAAAAGGTTTTGCAAATGCACAGTAGTAAAGTTTTCCTTTTCAAAGCACCTCTGATTTACCATGAAATCATCCTGGATGGACCTCAGGCCACATTTTCTTCAGGAGGTTTTAGTCATGCATGTAGGTGACAGGGGGGTCATCTCTGGGATGAGACAAAAAGAGATGGGATAAATTGTGAAGTGAATCTTAGGCATACCAACAAAATATATCTGAAGAGCAGGGGATGGCTGCTCTCTGAAAGCCATTGGCAAGACTCCCCTCATGAGCAGCATTAGGGTAGACATAGAGCTTAGAGATATAGTTTAGGGATGGTTCTTGTCAGTCGTGGGTTGATGGTTGGACTCCATGATCTGAAAGGTCACTTCCAAACAATATAATCCTATGACTCTGGTTTTAGCAGACCACCAACTAAAGCTCAAAATGAATTTTGTCCTGTTTCATCTAGTCAGTTTTAAATAAAAATACATGCCAATGACTACTAGCAGAGAAGGACAAAGCAGACAATTAGCTCCCACTGAAAAAATATATATATATTTGAAATCAGGGGCTCACTTGCACTTTCCAATGGAAATTATACAACAGCAGCTCTTCTTCTGCAGTTCAGGTTGGATATGATGTGGATGAAAAATGCCTTGTGTGGGTGACAAAGCATGACAAGGGCATGGGCAGTGACATTGTGATTCCTATATATTCTGTTGTTGATTTGGTCTGGTCTGAATCATTCCCAAAATGAGTTGTCTACAGATGCATAACACACTAAGGAAGGTGGCCATCTGACGTAGATGGAGGGGATAGATGTATGACTTGACATCAGCATGACAAAAGAGGCACTGTTTGCAAAATGACCTCAACAAAAAGAACAAAGTGGACCTTAAAATACTTGGTTGAATTGGGCAGAATATAGCAAGATGCCAGATTGGAACTGATGTCCTCCACCAAGTCTTGGCATATAGTGGACTTTTTATTAGTGAATTAAGCACTGCCAGCATCCATTCTGGCCATGAAACCAACTGGCAAGTGCTGGCCACATCCACATTTCTCAGCTACCACTCCTGCTACAGAGTGGATGTATCCAAAGCTCTCTGGCCAGTGTCAAAGCTGGTAGAAGCTGTGCCCAAGTCCCATGGCTCATTGGAGTTGGTCAAAACTGTGCCAGGGAAGGTCTGAACAATATCACAGCAGGGATGGTGGATGCCTCATGCCCTGTCTCTGCCTTGGTGTGGCAGAGTTGTCTGATTTAAATGATCCCAGAATGAATCCAGCAGCACAAACCGGCCACAGACATTGCCCACTGACCTTGTGATCTGTTATTTATTATATATGGAGTCAATCTTTCCCATGACAGTTTGAGAAATGCTTCATTCAGTATCTTTTGGCAAAGAAGATGGAACCACACTACCAGGGAGAAGCTGAGGTGTTAAAAATCAAATGAAACCAAAAGAATGCTGCAAAATTGCACACCAAAAATCAAATATACCCTGGCCAAAAAAACCCACAAGAGGCAAAGACCAGACTCTTAGCACTGGGATTAGTACCAATAAAGAACTGGGGATGGAGGAGAGGGGAGTCCTTCAGCTTGGAAAAAGGCGCTGTTTGGCAACAAGATCACAGATAATCCCAAGAGGAAATGGTCACCACCCCAACCTGACCATCACGAACTCGTTGGGCATGGTGGTAGAGCACATGTTTAATGTTAAGGCTGCAATGAAGTCCTTGAAAGAGAAATAGTTCTTCAGGGTTGGCACAGGCTCCCACTGGAAATCTTTTGACAAATCAAGATGCCAGTGGTTACCACTCAAAGAAAGGACATACAGAAGAGGCAAAAAGTTGATGCAATTAAGCACAGTGAAACAGTGTGAACACTCAGTGGAGGCACCTGCCTTTGATGTAATCCATACTACAAGCCACGAAGGAGGACTTTGGAGCTGGGTTGTGTCAAGCCCTTAGTCAAGCTGGTTTAGTTGTGAGAAATTAGCACTGTATTGAGAAGTAAGGTCACTTCTAGAGTGTTTTGTCCCTCCATCCCATAATGGGATGGAGAGATTGGCTGTTGGTGTGGTGTTCTGGAGCAAGAGTCCCATTCCTGAGGGAAGGCAGGCTGCAGATGCACAAGAGGCAATACTGAAGAGTCTCCTCCTTGATTCCTGATGGGAGTCCCTTGGCTTGTTGACTCATTTAACTGTCCTGGTGAGAAATGGAAGGGTCTGACTGCCCAGTGGGGCCAGGGAGAGAGGGATCACATCTGCACATCAGACTCAAAGTTGATAGGGGGAGCTTCTCTTGGTACTTTTGGAAATGAGGATGCTATCTCCATGAAAGATCCCTCGTGGAACAGAAGAGTTGTTCATCATACATTCCTTTCTCATGCTTATGTCAATGAAATGCAGATGAGGCACCATCCCTGGAGATATTTAAGAGATGGGAAGACACATAGCTTAGAGGTATGGTTCAGTGATGGTTCTCGTCAGAGCTGAGTTGATGGTTGGACTCGATGATTTGAAAGATCTCTTCCAAAAAGGGCAATTCTATGATTCTGTAACTCTGTGTAGAGGAGTGATCTTCACAGGAGGACCAAGGAATGTCTTTACACAGGGCATGAATCTCAGGGAACTGGATCAGAGTAGATCTAGACTAGCATTAAATTTAAGTCAAAAGAAAGTCCCAGGAGGAGAAATGCAGACCTTTAGCTGGAAGATGGGCACCTCTGTGTTTTTAATACTTGGTAGGTGGGGGCAGCAAGTTCACTTCACAAGTTACCTCTTTTTATGGAGACAGTATACTGGTCAAGGAAGAAAGAGGGTGAAATGTTAGTAGGACATTTGAGAAGGATTTGGTTATGGAACAAAGACAATGGAAGAGGGAAATGAATGCTTTTCACCAATATATATGTGTGTGTATATACTTATATGTATTTATGAGAACAATAATCAAGGGGCTGGGAATTTAAATAGGGAATGACAAGACAAAACCTCTACCTTTACATGAAAATGTGACCATCATATTAGTCATAATCAGAGCCCAGAAACATTTGCCTGAAATGGAGTTTGACTGGGAATTACAGTACCAGTGACAATTTGGCTTCTTTTAAACTTTGCCATGTGTCTATATTTTGGCGTGAATGAGTCCTGCCCCTCCTGGAAAGGGATGGACACCAGTTAAAAGTTTTCTTTAGAAAAGCAAAACTGAAACAACGGATGAAACCCCAAGGTTTTCTCAGAACACTGCAAAAAATCCACTGATTGAAAAAAATGTTTCACTTCAGGTATATTCAGGCGAAGAAAGCATTCAGCTTCTTTTAAACTGTTATATAAAATTGCTACTAGTTTCTTTAAATACTATTAGAATTAAAAAAAAAAATCCAACTGATTTCCTCAAATAAAAAAATAACCGTAATTAAAAAATTATTCCCCCCAAGCTGATCTTCTTTTTGGAAGAGACCAGCATGGGAGTTTTTGCACCCTAGACAGTTACAGTATATCTGGAATAAAAAATCGCACACAGAAAATACTACAGCATTCACTTAAAAATATCTCAATATGCTGTTGTTGGTTGTATTTTTTTCCCTCCTCCCCAAGAAAGAGGGATGGTGGGATTGAAAAGATACCCCTGAAATGGAAAGATTCCTTTAAAGGAGCAATACTCTCGCAAAGGAAAAAAGGGTGTTTGATGAATGCCAACCCGTGATTTAACTTGAAACAAAGAGATTCCAGCACAAAAACGGGATTGGAGAGATATGGAACGTTCTGACACCAAGGGGGCTACTCAGAAATGTCAAAGACAACCACGCACAGCCCTCAGCTGGTGACCGTCTAGGCTTTGCCATCGTTCGGAGGTGGCAGCATCTCCTCGCGGTGAGAAGGCTAAGCTAAACCATGATGCTCTGGCTACGCTCTTGGGTTTCCTCTGGTGGTGTTTCTCGCCAGGTACTTACAGGAGAGGGTGACACAAGAGAGTTTGTTTGTTTTTTGTACATATCAGCAGTTCCCCACACGCACCGAGTCGAAGAAGTCTCAGCTAAATCACAACAACAACAACATCAACCAAAGGAAAAAATTACAAAGCACCAAATCATCTCAAGACATGAGTCCGTTTTGCAGGTTATTACCGTCTGAAGAAGTTTGTCTGTCATTTTCTTGTTGTCTGTTTTGTTTTGTTTGTTTGCTTTTTTATCCCGATTTTCATGGGTTTTTTTTGTTTTCCTTCAAAAAAGAAAAACAAAAAAAAAAAAAAAAAGAGAAAATCAAAACCTCCCCAAAACCCCCCCCAAAATGGAACAAAGGATGCTTTACAATCACTTTAAGGCTCGCACTGAATGAGACATGACAAGGTCTTACACGAGATTACAAAGAATACACGAATGCCTTTTTCACAGCCTTAAAATGATGCAGTAGGTCAAATTATTTTGCCAGTCACTGATCAAGTATTGTGCCTTTAAATTGACTCGCTTTTTGCTACTATGCTGAGTTTTATTATTACTGAAATAGTTAATCGATATGTATAGATGGACTTGAGCATCATGGGGTTTGTTTCTTTTTTTGGTATAGAATTTCAAAGTCGGCAGAATTTTCCAAAAATGAAGGCCTGATTCTGGGCACAGACGGTTGGATTTTTACTCCACTGAGGGGGCAGTGGTGTTTCAGCGTGTGCAATTGTTGGAAACAAGATCAGATACTGTAAGGATATACATCTTCCCCTGGTGCAAACCGGCCATTTTCATGGCCCATTTACATGAGGAAAAGGTGTAACACCATGGTGGGGGCACATTTATAACAGGGCTTGGTCAAGGCTCGCAGGGTTGGCCAACCAGTGTTATAAATACACTTCCCAAATCGAGTTACAGACCTGATTTTGTCTTTCAACCGGTGGAAAAATTCAAACTCCACTGAGGGGGCATTCTTGGCTTTGCTTTCTTATCTTTATAGACATTTTGTTTTGTTTGTTTTGGTTTTTTCTTCTAAATCCAATAAGAGCTACAAGATTTTTGTTTTTCATACATTTCTCTTTTCGTTGTTGTATTTCATTTTTTTACTTTTGTGGTTTTTTTTAATTTTAAAGTTTGTATTTCAGTTGGTTGGTTTGTATTTTTGTTTTTTTTCTTTTTTTTTTTTTTCCTGGCATATAATCATCAAAGAGTTTTGCATGAGAAAGGTGACAGTACTTAATGAAACTCAGCACCTAAGGGCATAAGGCAGTTGTAGGTTTGTTAGTTTGTTTTTTTTTTTTATTTTTTTTTTTCAATCAGCACCAATCCCATAAATAATGTTCTACACTTGGTGTACGGTATAAAACTGAGGTGGAGACGCCTCCTTCTCCACCTGTGAATCCTAGGTGTGGAAGTTGAAATACTGCTTCTTGTGTGTAAAAAACAAAAGAAAAAGTTTTTCTTTTTGTTTTTACTTACAAAACATAGAGAATATTCTTTTTTTTCTTTTTTTTTATACATACAGCAACCAGAAAGAAAGCTTATCTGAAGTTGGAGTTGGTTTCATGATCTGTGTTTACCGTAAACAAAAATAAGGTCCCCTCTTTTGCTTTTGCTTTTAAGGAGCTTTTAAAGTGAAGATTCATATTGTAGCAACTCATATAAGAGAGGTCCATCTCTATACCTAATACCTACAGCTGTGGGGGTGACATACTGGAGGATGTTGATAGTTCTTCTCAACCTCCTGTCTACAAAATGAGCATCCCATGCAGGGTATCTTTTTCTTGGGATGTCAATCTTAATGAGAGGCCCCTCTGGGGGGTAGGGTCGCCCAGATGGAGTAGATGGTACCATTGCTCTCACCTGGAAAACGGGCAAGCAAGTGTCAGCTGTGAGTTCCTCCTGTTGCTCCGTGACCGCTCTGGTGGGCGTAGCCTGGGCCCCCCGGTACCCAGGGGTTTGGGGTGCCATGGGCTCAACATCGGGGGGCAAAGGAATGCCCCAGAGCAGCTCGGCGCAACAGGAGCTGGCAAAGATCTTAGCTCTTGGCCCCATGGGATGCAGCACACCATAATATAACAGCATCAAAGCTATCCCAGCAGCAAAGCTAAGAAAGACACAACACAGTGCTGGCACGGCATATGAGTCAGTAGTGTCAGGATCTCTGTAAAAATACCAAAGGAGCGTCAAGGCAGCGTTCTCCGTCAGGACTACCGTGTAATACGCAAACATTCTGTATCGAGTCCGCCCTTCCTTGACATTAAACCAGCAGAAAATGTACACAATCCCTACCACCATGTTGAAGAGGATCTCCTCCCACTTAGACATGCAGAAATCTGTCCCACCATGGATGATCCAGAAAGCCATGGCACACCAATGGACAACTACAAAGATCCCAAAGTAGAGCTGGAAGATGGAAGCAAAGAGAGCAAAAGAAATAACTCGGGATGAGATGGTGAAGAGGCGCCAGAAGAGATGGATGAGGGCCCCTCTGTAGCTCATACTCTTCTTGTCGTCCCTAGAGTCCCGAAGAAGCTTGTGATAGGAGGCTAGCACCCAAGCCAGGGACATCAGGGAGGCCACAGAGGACACACCTGCCGGAAGACATACAGATCCACTGAGTTAGACAGGAGGTTTGGTGGAAAACATCATCTGCTCACTAATTATTGCATCTGGGGCAGGTTCAGCAGTTTAGGGGTTCAACTCACGTCAGGTTGTCCTTACAGTCTAGAGGAGAGAAATACAGAAATATCAGTGTGGGAACTGGAAATGATGCAGTATGCAGGACTTCTCTGATACAGCACATTCTGCTTGTCTTCATGAGCAGTTGATTCTGTCACTCCACCCCAGCTCTTCTCTTCTTAGAAGAAACAGCCTCTGTCCTCATCCTTATTTACATACACATTTGAGAAGCTGAAATCCAGCTCCCATTCAAACACTGCAGCTAAAGTAAGAAGGGTACTTTTCATAGAAAGGGGTCCAGCATCTCTTTTTCTAAAGTACTTTCACAAAAGCAGCCTTCACATAGACTTATATTTGATCCTGCCTTAATCAGGAATCCCCATTTGTATTCAGCTTTGAGAGTTCTAGGAAGCTGATCAAGTTTTGGTTACTCTGTGGTTCCATGCAGATGAATATACAAAAAGAGAGAACATCAGTGTACTCAAATGATCTGAAAACAAAGAATCCCAGCAACTCCCTGACCATGGTTACAGGATGAAGCTCTATATGGGAGGTAGCTTATCTCCAGCCTTGTCGCCTGGAGGGACCACAGATCCAAGTGGCAGCCATGTCTCCAGCCCTGTCTCATTCTGGTCCTGGTGGGACACTCTGGAGGAACCTCCAACTTGGTCCATCCTTTTGTCTTGCCTGGAACTGCTGAGGGTGCTGCTACCTGCAGCTCTGCCCAGTGCACTCCAGCCCTGCCATGCTGCTCCCATTAGTGAGGGCATTGCCTGCCCTGAGGTCACCAAATCAGATCCCTGCACCCTGGCATGGAGCAGGCACCGCATGATATCCCAAAGGGACCTAATCTTGTTTCCCATCATGAGCAACACTTAAATTATTTCTATCCTCCAGTGGATAAAATAGTGTCCCATCACACTTCAGGAGCTCTTAAAAACACTGTACCATTGATTATCTCGAAGGAGAATTGAACAACTCATTGAACAAAGCAACATAATCAAAATTAATTGTCAGAGTCCTGGGGAAAGAAAAGGCCATTGGCATCTCATTCTTTTGCTCTCACTGCCAGTCACTGGACAGCCTCTCTGCAAGTGAGGGAAGAGTTGATGGACTAAGATCTATGTTTGGGAAATAATTTGCTATCTATTACTTTGATTGGGCCTTTGCCAAAGATTTCTCCGGAAGCATCACCTATAAAATCTGAAGGAAAAATGCTAAAGGCTTCAAGCAAAACAAACAAGAAAAATGTCCCTCCATCTCTGATATGTAACATAATTGGAAAACAAGCCAAGCTCTATTTTGCTTCTCCTACTTTAAGAAAAGGCAAGGAGGAACTTGTTCATGGATAATAAGCTAAAATGCCTGAAACCCTACACTTCTCTGCTTTCTTCTCACTTTTCCCTCTATGCACAAGGATCTGCCTCCCATGAGGATGGAAGGAAGATGCAGTGCCTCTTCAGACTTCACTTTAGAGACTATCTTCATTTTGAGGAGCCCACTCCACAGTGCAATGGGGTTATATTTCCCCCCTTCAGGCCTAGTTAGGTTGGGAGAAGAGGTGCTGGAGAAGACGGCCAGGAAGGATGGTGGACCTCCATCTCAGCCCCCTGCTGATATTCTCCCAGCCTGCAGGCCCACCAAGTATACTTTTCCACCAGCTCTCAATTCTCTCTTGAAATAGCTCGCCTTTGGCCTCACATAGCATTTCAGAATTAATTTTAAAAAATAAAACCTATAAATCAATAAGACCAATGGCCTTATCAAACCACAATGTTGTGTTATCTTTGAATCATAGACTTATAGAATGATTTGGGTTGAAAGACACCTTAGAGATAATCTGCTTCCAAGCCTTGTCCAACCTGGCCTTGAACACCTCCAAGAATGGAGCAGCCACAATTTCTCTGGGCGACCTGTTCTAGCTATTAAGTTTATAAACTTTCCTAAGTAGCAGGAAAAAGAAGAAAAGGTGATGAAATGTCTTATTTTAGGGCTGTTATACTGGAAAACTGTACAGCACTTGAAGTACCTGTATACTGAAACTCAACCCACAAGAAACAGGTATGTCACAATGGCTTAAAAACATTTCTGTTGGGCTCATTTATTCTTGAATAGAGAGAGGAATAAAATACACCAGAAACAAAAATCCTGTGTACACATAAAGGCTTTTCCCACCCTAATGTTTTCAGTGCAGAAGCCTACACTAATCACAGACTTTGCTGTAAACTGCAGAGCTCTGCCTGAGAGGATGCGTGTTGAGTCATTCACACAGTATCAGGCCTGCTGATAGTCATCTGAATATCTTCCTCCATTTGACAGAAAGGCAGACACCCCCAGAAAGTGATTCACCCTGTCCTAAGATCCATGTGTGGGACAAGGGAGGGGTTGACTCATGCTCCTGTCTGTCTCTATCATTTGACAGGGGAATGAGAGAATTTGAGTCAGGAGGGATGAGTCCTACCCTCACAAGACAGTTCATTGCCTCCTCATTAGCACTAAGATCTCAGAAGAAGGGAGAATGAAGCATCTCTAGACATTTTGACATATCCCTGCCATTGTTTAAAAATTCAGGACTCTATGGAAAATGTGTATTTTGGCATCTAGTGATGAATAGCATCTGAACCTGGTAATCCCGGGGTGCAGTGGACATCAACAAGAGCCGTAATATGAACATTTCTGCAGTACTTCTGACTGTGTTACCACAGAATTTATTCCCTGGCTATTTCATACAGACTTAAATGACAAACCACACCTTACCTTTTGTCATCTTGACATTATTTCCATTTATGCCTATGAAATCATCAGACAACGTACAGTTCTCACAACATTTATGGGAAAAATTTTTCCCTTCTTTTACACTTCTCTGGGCCTTATTCTAAGCAGTTACAGAGATTTCTTTGCTTACAGCTAGAACCAAAAGTCCTAGTAAGTTGTATCACATGGGATATATTTTTTTAAATATTTTGATTTTAAATTTTGCACATGGTGACTGATGCACCTTCATCTCACATGAGTGGGTTTCAACTCCCTTGCAAGGTTTGTTTACCAAAGAGATATGGGTGGTTTAAAACTGAAGTCACTTCAATAAACCTACTCCCACTCCTCCCACCCTGTGCTCAGTCTTGGGAGATGGAAAATATCCACCATACACTGACACATCTGTGTGGGTGCTCTTGAGCCAGCAAGACATAATCTGCCATGGGGTTGGAAGACCTATGACTACAACTTTGGGATCTGCACCCAGCCTGCCTGTAATAAAAACAGAGTGACAATGACTTATCTTCAAACTTTCTATACTAGGCTTTACAATAGCCCTTGGAATCCTTCTGCCACCTGCTAGGAAGTGATGAGTGACCCAAGGCCATAGTCAGCACCACTGAGGAGTCAAGCCCACAAGTCATGAATGACACATCACCAGAAGGAGTTCCCCAGGTCCTTTTAGTAATGCAGCTTGAAGTCCTTACAGTGAGACATCTTTTAACCTTGAATCCAGAATCAGAATCATAACATGTGCTGAGTTGGAACAGTCCTTCATAGATCATCTAGTCCAACTCCTTTGCAGTAAGCAGGGACATCATAAACTAGATCAGGTTGCTCAGAGCCTCATCAAGCCTGGCCTTAAATGTCTCCAGGGATGGGGACTCCATCACCTCTCCAAGCATCCTATTGCACTGCCTCATCACCCTCATCATGAAGAACTTCTTCCTACTGTCCAATCTAAACCTGCCCCACTCTAGTTTAAAACAACTGTCCCTTGTCCTATCACTCCATGCCCTTGAAAATAGTTCCTCCCAGCTTTCTTGTAGCCCCCTTCAGGTACTCGCAGACCACTATAAGATCTCTGGGGAGCCTTGTCTTCTCCAGGTTGAAGCCTCATTTAGCATGGTAAGGGAGGTTGCTATTAGGTTCTCATTTGATAGAAGAAGCACTAACATTTGAAGTATTCATCCAAGGTGTCACATAAAATCCATGCTACAGCTCGATTTAGATCTTCACACCACAGCGCACCTTGGCAAGGGATTTCAGATAGTCTTCAGCTCCTACTGAATTCAAGGAGAATTAAGACTTAGTTCAACCATCACAGATGTGAATCTGGGATATCCCCAATTTCCATGTGGAGCTGGCTGATGTGGCATGTGTGAATACAGAAGACAAGAACAGTTTTAAGCTGGGAGCTGGATGAGGGAGGCAGGATACTCAGGGCATTTCAATCAACACTAGGTAAATTCAACCAAATAATTTCCTCAGCTGTAACAGCCAAGACAGGCTTTCTGAAGGTCATTGCTTAGATGTGATTATGGTCTCCATTTACGCTCAACACAGGGGAAGCCTGAATCCCCCCACCATGAGGAGATAATGTCATTGGAGACACCCTTGTTTTGAATCTGGAGCTAAACTTGCCTGCTGTCTTGAATTGCCTTGATGCTGTCTTCTTGATTTGGTAATTCTGTCTTTCTTGGGGGGGAGCTAATTAACAGCCCTCAGTGGCATACATACATGAGGACCAAGAAGCAGTAACTGGTGAACAGAAATGAGGAAGCAGGGGGAAATGATTTAGCTCTAAAGGTTAAACTTTCTAGAAATAGTGTCAGACGTAAAAGCAGAATCTCTAAGAGGGAACAACAGCTATTGCTTGGGATCACAATGACACAAGTGAAGCACAGTATAATGCAGTTCATCATCTGATACCTGAGGAGATAAGTATGGACCACTCTGAGTTCAAAGGAAGCTCCTGGAGCTTTGCTGAAGCTCACAGAGGCCCACTGAATTTCAGTTTTCCTCCTCTACTCCCTTACTGATGGCCCAGAAAAATAAAAGACTATCTCAGAAATATGAGAGTCTTTAAAAAATCCATACCCATTAGAGACACTCAAAACAATGACTCCTTATAAACCGCCATGGCTGTTTTTAAAGCCCATATACATGCAGGAATAAAAAAAGCACATGGGAAGACATCTCAGTCTATCTGTCCCATTCATGCTACGCAATTATGTATAGTTTTACAGCGACTCTAATAAAAGCTGCAGAGAAATAATATGCATGCACACAAAATACTTAAAATGAACAATATATCCATTTTTTTCCCCTTATTCACAATGCCATTCAGCTGAGGAGAGAGGTTTTTAGCTGAGGGTTTGTGCAGTTTTCCTCATGAATGCAGCTGCAGGTTATTGGCTGTGAGTAATTTGGATGCACTCAGTGTAGCGTATTCCCCACGTATTTACCGAGGTGGCTGTCCCTTTAAAGCTGAAAACGATGCCTAAATGGTGCTCTATTTCTTTTTTTGACATTAATTCTCCTGAAAGACTCTACTAAAACAAAATAGGAAGATACCAAGGTTTCTCCCAGGTGAGCTGGGCAGGAAATATTCAGTGTGACACGAGACATTCCATCAACCTCCCCCCACCTCGCTTTAGTGCCAAGCGCCATGTCTTGGTTCCTCCCCATCACTCGCTGGTGGCTCAGGTCTCGGTGCTGTGAACCCTGTTATCGTGTTTTCTCCTTTGGGTGGCACGTTCCTCCCCAAAGCTCAGTCTGAACCGAGGAATGGGTTTTCATTTTGATGCACACAGAGAGAAAATGCATTTATACACAAAGGAGATCAAGATAGATTGGGCTGCTACAACAGCATTGCCTCAAAGCTGCTCCCCCTTATTTTTTTTTTAATCTTTTCTTTTTGTTTATTTGCAGCAGAGTAAAAGGGGTCAGAAACAGACCCCAGCTCTGAATTTAATTTTTTCTTGCCAGAGGTCGATACTTAATATTTCCTTTTTTTTTTCCTTCAGAGGAGGAAATGACTTTTTCCTCTCTCTCCCTCATTTTTCCTCTTTGTTTTTCTCTTAGAACGTGGAAGAATACAGATCATTATCAGTACATATAAAAATAATGGGCTGCACAGACTCTTTTGCCAGTTGTTTTTATCACAGGACTTCAGGACACATCCTTAACCACTTCCTTCAGTGTGCCACCAGATGAGCACTTACGGTGAACATCACTCATTACTCTGATCTGGGAATGGCTGCCTTACATCTGCGTGACACCTCCGTACTCAGAGCTAGTATGACCAGGGATGAAAAACCATAGCCTGAACCTAGAAAAAGATGTTGCACCAGTTGGACCAATCTCCCAGTAGATCTGGACAAGAAGAAGAGGGTCTTCTACCATTGAATCCCATTGGGACTTCCTAATATGAGGCTTGCTTTGTTCTATACAGGACAGCCCGTGTCCAAGCCAACACATGAAGGGTTCTTACACATTAGACCAGAGGAATGTCCATGTTCCCAAACCTTTTACTACAAGAGTGAGAAAGTCCACAGCAGGACAACTTCCGAAAACCTTGCTCACAGAGAGCACTGCCCTCCCATCCTTTGCCAGTTAAAGGTCAGCTTGTGTCCTGAAACGTGAATGCTTCCAAAAATCTTTTCTTTTACCTCAATTAAGATGTCCTCGCTGACCCTAGAATCATTGGATCTCTTTTTAGTTATCCCTCCAGCCTTCACCTCAGCACTGCCTTGAGGAGCTGAGGTCCACAGGTTCATCATGGATTATGTTTCAAAAGGACTTTCTTTTCTCCCCTTTTCATCCTGCTGCCTTTCAGGTCTCCAAAATGCCCCTTTTTTCTCTACTGCTAGAAGAGGTGACCAGTCACATTTGTCCCATCTGTGCTCTTGTTATCTTGGCTGCTTCTGTCATGTCTCCTTCTATTCATATCCTCTGTGAACTTAGGGAGCTGCTAAACTGGCTCAGGCCCTGGGGCCATCCAGTCTTGTATCTTGTCCTGGATGCAAGCTAGCAACTGATCCTTTGGTGGGAGGCAGAAGCACCTTACACCAAGCACAAATGGGATATTCTACTCCCTCTGTTGGGCTGTCCTTGAATACCCTCAGCAAAGTGTCAAATCCTTGTTGAAAAAGTTAGCTATCACCTAGCACGTAAGGATTGGCAAAGCCTCCCCCCACAATTTTTAAGTGCTCTTTAATGAAGATCTTGTGCCTTGTACCTCATGTCTCAGTGTCTATTCCACCCAGGCAGAGACATGGCTGAGACATGGGATGAGCTGCCCTCTGGAAATGCCTCACTGTTTCTATATTGACTACCTAGAGTGTGAATTACCAAAGAATTAAATGTACCTTAAGCAGCAGTGGTTCAGCATCCAACAAATCCCTGTAACAACTCAGAGGAAACCTCTGAATTCCAATAAGGGAAGGAGAGCACAATGAAGGGCTGGGGAACTGTAAGGTATACAAAGCCCAGGTTTCCGAGAACTTCATTTTTGTCTTTGGGGTGAGCAGAATAGCTCACATTGGCTTCTGCAAAGCAGGAGTTGACAAACTCAACATAACATGAGCAAATTCAAGTGATACTACCCAGTGATTTTATACCACTGAAGGTAAAAGGATCCCTCCCCCCCCAGCATGCACCTGATGAGAGAAGGGTGCCATGATCATATTCATACAATCACAGAATATGCTGTGTTGGAAGAGACACTCGAAGGTCATCTTATCTAACCCTCTACAGTAAGCAGGGATATCCTGCACTAGATCAGGTTGCTCAGAGTCTCATCAAACCTAGCCTTGAGTGCATCCAGGGATGGAGCCTCCACCACCTCTTTGGGCAACCTGTTCTAGTGTTTCACCAATATTCAAGTTGCATTTCCTTGAACAGCCACATGGAGTTATCAGATCCATCCTTAAGAAAGTGGCAGCAAAAAGACAATATCCCCCTGCTACATCAATGAGAAGAAGGCTGATCTCAACAGGCATGAATGTACATACTCCTCAGAGCCATGTAAGGTCACTATATGTTTTCTATAATAGCCTTGCTGATGGCAGGTATCTCTTTTTTTACCTCCTTGTGTAGGCAAAAAAGCTGCTGACAACCAATCCACAGCTGACACATTTCTGGCAGCACTTAGCTGAAATCTCATTCCTTACATAGGCACAGATCTTCAGACAAAACTCTCCTCACCCTGCTAACTGGGATCTTTGATCTTGTACTGTGGCTGCCATCAGATAACAGCTCATAAAAACCCTGCAGACAGGAGATGGGAACTCAAGCCTAGAGAGAACCTTGGATCACCATCATGATACCACCAAACAAGGAACAGAGCCAGGGCTATTTGTTGGCCCTGTTTAGATATCCATACTATAAAACTCTCTGACCCAAAAAATGAAGTAGCTGTATTCTATCTGCCTTTTGGGAAGGTGAATGGCCCACATGAACTCATTTTCCTATTCCTTGGGAAAGCTTTGGGAAAAGGCTAGCTGAACAAAACTGTACTGAGGACCATGTTAACTGTGCCACTTGAGTGCCAGTGCTTGGACTCTGGCAACAGTTGCATCAAAGACAGAGACAAAGAATCATAGAATGTGTTGAGTTGGAAGGGACCTTCAAAGGTCAACTAGTCCAACTCACTGCAGTAAGCAGGGAAATCTTGCACCAGATAAGGTCTGAATGTCTCCAGGGATGGAGTCTCCATCACCTCTCTGGGCAACCTGTTTTTGTGTCTCACCACTCTCACGAGGAAGAACTTCCTAATGTCTAATCAGAACCAGCCCTACTCTAGATTGAAACCATAATCTGTGCAAAATCCTCTGCCTCTCACAAACACACTCATACAGTCCTCTCCATCACCTTAAAATAATGTGGAGGACTTGTGTTTCAACTCCTGGAGATTAAGCCTCCCAAATTATCAGACCTTCCAAGCTGTGCTTTTTTGGCAGGTGGCTGCTGTGTCACTACTGTTCCAGGGACACCAGACACATCAGCTAGAGCTTTGGGACAGAGTAATACAGATGTGTAAGCAACTCTGTGCTAGCAAAATGTTATTTTGGTAGGATAAGTTAATCCTTCTAGGATTCTGATCTCAGCTATGATCTCAAACCTCTGTCTGAGAAAAATACCAGCAAGACTCTATTGTAGGCTTGGTGGGCAAACACTGCTTTGTGGACTAAAGCTCTTCTGAAGCTTTGATTGGAGTCTAATGAAGTTAAAGAAAATTAACTGCAAAATCACATTTTTCTGAGGGAGCAATATGTGGCGGGAATCTAAGATCACTGAGTAATTTGAGGTGAGTCTGGAGAATAGCATCACACCAAAAAAAGCCAGAGGCAATCATGGAGCCCAGCAAGACTAATCTTTCCTTTGTAGTACCTTTTGATATGACATTATTTATGACACGATGCTACTTATCTTGAAATCATTCCTCCATTTCAAAACTTCAACCCTAAACATCAAGAAAATACAAAGAAAAGAACTGACTGTCCACCTCTGATCAAAAGCAAAAAGTTCCACTTCAGTGGATGCTATTTTAGAGGTGTTTATACAGAACAGTTCTTTTCCTTGTAATTTTTGGTCAGTAAATCAGAAATCTCATTAATCTTACTGATGGTGTTTCTTTGATGTAGGTGTGGAACCACTTTTGATGGTGTTTCCAACTGGAGCAGCTGCTGCTATCACTTAAATTGGGCTTTGCAGAGCCTGGTAACCCGCAGCCCCAGCACTGTGAACCCAGGGAACCCAGGTTGTCTTAGACAAGTGCAAATATCTCTTTAGAATCTTCCCACAGCCTCTGGGGCATCTTTCTCCAGTACATCCTCCAAAAGGCATGCTGCACCTCATGTGGATAGGGCTCCATCAAGGTTTGTAGAGACTTTCAGCACCAACAGCTACATGCATCTTTGTCTTTTGCTGCCACACAAACAAGAGTGAGAGACAGGATGGTTTGAGCCTGCTCTAAATTAATCCAGGTACCAATCACCTAGGCTAATTTCCACAGTGGAAATATGCCGGGGGAGCAGCAGCCAGGATTTTCTGGGCACAGCTCCAGTTGTTTGGAAACAGAGCATGAAACCTCTTATGCATGTCTATTTTTGTCAAAGGCAGTATGAATTGCCACTCTATTCAGAGCAAGATACCCTCCGTGTGGTCATCGTGGTAATTATAAAGGCTTCAGTTAAATCCTGTTAATCTGAATGCCGTGTTGGAATCACAGCAAAAAAGGTCCCCATCTGAATCCCAAAAGTCAACAGCCACAGACAAGAGGATTTGAAACTCCTCAAGAGACTTCACATGAAGGGTGTCCTGATGACACCTCCAGCAAGGATGGGTTTTAAATCTATGCATGCAGACCAAAATCTCTCTTTGTAGGAAATGTTACAAGTCTTTCACAGGAATGTGTTTCAACCAGAAGGAAACCCAGCCAGCAGAGAAGAGGACAAATCATCTCTATAGACTTCCCCCACTTTTTTCTTGGTTCACTTTCTGGCTCCTCTTGTGCTCTGTTGCTTCGGCTGAGAAACCAGAGCCTTCTATCTACAAGGCCATCAGTGCAGCTCAGAGGCATCCAAATCTTAACAGACACTTGAGATAGGAGAAAAGCCAACCTAAGCTACCTTCATTGTGAAGATGGAGAACTAAACACCACCATTAGCACAGATCTACTATGGACCTTTATGGACCAAAGACAGCCAAGTATAACTGTGCTGCTCTGGTGGCCTCTTGGTTTGATGTGGAGGTTGATTGCTGAGATGTAGGGGGTTATCCCTCTGGTATTAAAGTCTTCTCCAGAGCAACAGGAGAAAAAAAAAACCAACCAAACTTGAACATTCAAAAACATTTCAAAAACTTAAGTGGAAAAAATGAGGTGCCAAAATCCATGAGTTCCTTATGGAGGAAAAATTCCCATTACACATTCAACTGCTCTTTCTTTGTGAAGAACACTTCCAACACAACTTCTAGCAGCCAGTTCTCAGCTTAGATTCTTTAGTATATTGAATATCTCAACAGATTCCAGCAGTTGCTCCCAATTCATACTATGTAAAGATCAGAACGAGCCTCCTCTATTGAGATTCTTCAGAGCTAATGATATTTGAACTCTACTGCTAGGAACCTTTAGAAGAGATATACCCTTCATAACACTATTAGAATGTGCAGAAATGCAAGGGGGAATTTAAATTCAATGCCAAGTCGAAATCTTGAAGAAGAGACTAAAATTCTCTGAAAAAAATAGGGGAGCACACCAGCACTGGGAAGCAAAGCCTTAGGAGTTCTACTGTAATCTCCTGAACATCACCATGATAATCTCTTTTTCCTAGCACAAGTCTGAGGTGGCTTTTGAAATTGGGACCCTAGAGGTGAGCAAGTGAGCAAAGCCTAAATCTGTTGATTGATACATCCATGCCATTGTTTTGTCTCAGCCTCCAAATCGAGGTGGCTGAATGCCAATTGCTTGTTGGGAATTGTCCTTGGCCTGTGTCAACACCTCAGCCAAGCTAGGTAATTGTTTGGGCTGTTGCTGGCTGCCATGGGTCACAAGCACACCAAGAACTGTGATGACAACTGAGTCATGTGGATAACTGGGATCTGGTGGCTACACTCATGGGTGTTTCATTTTATCAGCACAGATGAAACCCACCAGATTGAGGAAGCAACATCTTCTGCCAGGGCTTGGTGAAGGAACTTCCTGATAGTAATAAAGCTCCCATGGCCAGTTCCTTGGAGATGAGACAACACCAAAGCGGTATTTTAAACAATCTGTGGCAGTGACAAATATGGACTCTTCAAACCATTTTTAGTTAATGGTTTGGCCAGGACACAGAAGGTAGTCAGGCCACTAGAGAAATTACCACATCCCAGTTCAAGGAATGCTTTTGACCTGATGGGGAAGAAAAAGGAAACCCAACTTGGATCACACTCACTGGCCAAATAAAAGGTCTTCATACCGCATGTTTAGAGGAAATATGCCAGCAGGGCACTCTAACTTTATGGTTTGTAAATCTTTGTTATTAATAGGGTCACTGATGAAACTGTCTTCACATAAATGCAGGTGACGCAGGTGTCCCGAAAGGATGGAGCAACTCAACACTGGTGGAGAGTATTCAGGGTTGGCATCACTAGAGTGAGCCTGGCAGATCATTGTTGTACAAGGGAGTGACAAAGTGACAGAAACGGATATGGTGCAGCTGGTGCTATCTCGCAGTGGGGTAGCTGAAGGCACCAGGGAGAGTGGTACCCAAAGACAGCAGCAAGAACCTGCTTCTTCCTCTGCTTCACCTGCTTTCTACATCCCACAAAGGTCTAAGTGATGTGTAGCAGGCCAGAACTCAACAACAAGTCAGCATCCACCAGTTAAGTCACTCTTGGATTGACTTTTCTCTTATGGATCTTTTTGCCTTCTTGGAAGTTGATGTGTACACAAGATGGAGTTGAGACTGCCTCTTTAACAGGTTAATGAGCATCACCTTCCCCAACAGCAGACTGAGATCAAACCACACATCTGTTTCCATCTTGCCTGTTGGCACCTTAAGAGGATTTCAGAAATGGACTCCCACGACAGGGAAACAGCCATGCCCAGGTGGATGTCCCCCATCAACGAGCATCCATGTTAAGATGTGAATGGACTGAGGGCACCGAGAGCATGAGGGTTGGTCAAATGCTGCCACTTAGGACAGAAGTCATTTTAGGAGATTTCTGTTGACTCAGTACATTGACTGCCCTGCCATATTCAAGACTGTCACTTTGAGATAATCATCTCAAAAAAGAGATAATTTCTGAAACAGGAAAGGTTCAATATTCAGCAGTTTGGAGGCAGTGGCACCAATCTGAGCTGCTCCATCTACATCAAGAGTAGAAGCACAGAGAAGTCCCTGCCCAGCACTCACACTGCATCTTCCCCAATTGTTTTTGCACATCACCCTGTTTAATCATGCTCGATTGGAAGCCTGGTGTGAAGCCCAGACCTGCACTCTAGAGCCACCTTAAGATGAAAAAAGTCCTTGCATTTTACTAGCCAACTGCACAGCAGTGTGCAGCCTCCTTTTCTTGTGTTCTGACTATGAATCTCCCACAAGAAATACATCTCCAAGGAAGACAACAGCCTAAAATTACCTGCAAAAGCCTTAATTTCCTGCCTGGAATCTGTTTAGCATGAACTTGTTCCCCAGGAGCCTGCAGTATAGAGATCCTCCTCAAGACTATTGACTATTCAGACCTCTCCATCTGAGCCTCAGTTTCCCAGCTTGCCTGCTGGAGCACAGCATGGAGTAATGCTTGTGTGAAGTGCTCTGATGATGTAACCCTCTCCCAATGATTACCACAGACTGACAAAGCCTAAAATTGTCAGCACTGGCTACTTGCCAGTACTGTCCTGTGAACAGTGACTCATCTCTATTGGCCACTGTGTGTCCTGTGCGTGAAGACAGCACGTGATATGGAACAGAAGGAGTTTTTCATCAGTGCTCCGAAATAACGGAGCAAGAACTATGGCAAGGTGGAAGATGGAGAAACTGCAGGTGGGGATAGGCAAAGGGATGATGTCTCTCTTTGGACTCTCTCCCAAGCTCATTGAAAATAAAAAGCTGTCCCTGATTTTCAAGGCTGCTGGACCCAGTCCTGCCCCACCGCCCTGGGACAATATAGCTGATGGTAGGGCAAGCTTTCCCCATAGCACTCATTGCCAGCATACCTTAGGCTTGGCCTGCTCTCAGCATGCCAGAGCAAGACGTTCCTCAGTGCCCACTGCCAACTGTGGAGATGGCTTTTTGATACTGCTGGGAATTGGCCTGGGGCCAGAGACTCATTTCAAGCAGGGCACCAAACTGTGATCTGTCATCCAGCTTTGGTGAGGAGGGGACAGCAAGAACAGAGCCATATGCCCCAGTCTGGCAAAGTACCTGAGTCATATGAGTGGCCTCCTGGGTGAGCTGTTTCTGCATGTGGAGCTATCTGAGCACTTTGTGAGATGGCTCCTTGGTCTGCTGATGAACATTTAAAGACAAACTGGTTGAATTGGGGCAGTATTTCCACATAGAGTACTCTAGTTCCTCCTTGCCAAGCCCCTCTAGCAAGCACACAACTGGCGAGGTCCTTTTCCCACTGGCCACATGGCAATGAGCAGCTGCTTTTCTGCTCATGCCTCTTCTACCTCATGGAAACAGAGCTGAGAGATGGATGTCTCCAATTTCTTTTACTCTCCAAGGAATGGCATGAAAAAGAGTGAGAAAGAATATGCCTTCAACCTATGGACCAAGTTTTTGCATCCTTTTTCCTTATGACCCGTTTCCCAGCCCAAGCTAAAGCCTGTGACTCTGGTAGATGTTTCACCACCTGCAACCCATCCTATTACTGTGGACTCTAGGAGGCAGTAATTTTTTAGGCATACATTGCTGATATCTTGCTGGATGGATCCTAGGAAAAATATTTCAATTGGACAAGGCAAGAGAGGATTTCTGCTTCCAGAGGAAAAGGACTTTGCTTGGGCCATCCCAACCAGATGTCATGCATTGAGCCCTGTGGCATCTGATGCCTGCGTAGGAAGAATATACTCACAGCTTATTTATAATGGGTAACTCTGATTATGGGATTCTGAAAAAATGGGGACAATTTTGTGTAGTAAGTTCACAGAGATTTGAATTTGGGGATTTAGACTGTTTGAGCACTGTTGGAATGTATATATTTAGGTACATCTAAATTAAAAGACACCTGTGGAAAACAAGCAGGAAAGCTCACAGGAAGCACCTTCCTCTGCACACGGTTGTCCATCCAATGTGGCATCTCCCACCTACAGTCCTCTATGGCTGCATCTCTATTAAGAATCAAGTATTTTCAGGGATTGTTCCCAGCCCTGAGGCCAGCCGGCACACCTCGGCCCCATCCATACTCCATGTCTTGCTATTCAAAGGTGGCCACATCCAATTGCTCTTTGGAATTAGTCCCGGGTCTGTGTTTACTCCCAAATAATCCCTAGGGATTATTTGGCTCAGAGTCAGCTGGCCCAAGACAAAAATTGTATCAGGCCCAAGATAACAGGGTAGTGATGATAGTAACAGTGCTGTTGTTTCCAATCTAAGGAGTCTCTTCTTCATTCTCAGTGGAGACATGGGAATTTTAACCCCTTCAATTACATTCAGGCCAACACTGATCACACCCTTGGGCAACTAAAAACTGAAGGCTCCCTATCTAATTTGATTGTCTCAACTAAGAATGTTACTGTGATCTTTTGGGCCTGAAATCCATTCATGTGTTTCCCTTGAGATATGACCTTCATTTTAGATCATTCCTCAACAAGTGTGGTGTCTTGGGACATTTCCTACCTTATGAATATAACTAACAGGATATTTCAGACAGTCTGTAGTTCACAGCACGTCCATTATTTGCAGCACACTATGGGTTAACTATCAGCCTGTCACTGGGAGAAAATTAACTGAGAAATTTATCTTCACATTATACATAACACATTATCACCCACACAGGGATCCTCTCACTCAGGTGCAGAAGTGTTAACTTGAAGTTAGCTCTTTAGGAACCCGCTCAGCTTGATAAGAAAGATTTTCTCTGTGCAGTGAGGACAGCAGCTAACCTACACCTGCTGATTGTCCTTCAATACCGTGCAAAGACCAGTCAAATTTTCTGAACTAAATGAGATTGAAAAGCATCTTAGAGTGATCCTGCAAAAGTAAAAGGACAAGCCCTGGTCATAAATGGTCTCCAGACATGGTAAAGGGAAGATGAGGGCGTACTGAAACAGACAAAACTCTTCTTTAGGTGGGACAAGAATTGGCTCCATCTCAAACGCCCCAGGTATCTTGCTGACAACACACCCCTGTAGCTGAGGTAAAATCTATTTTAGTGCCCAATTTGGATCACTCTGCTTAAAAAAGTGACAGATCCCACTTCAGATAGGCTGAAGCTTGTGTTGCTTTTTCATAAATATATGAGCAACTTCTGACTACTTGTTGCAGACTGCCAGAAGAGCAGACATCTCACAAAATCCCAGAGGATTCAACAGAACTTTGCATAATAAAATCATGGAATGGCTCAGATCATTAAGTCCAACCCAATCAAAAAAAACCCATCCTGAAACTGTATCTCGAAGCCCTTTGTCTGCCTGGTTCTTAAATACTTCCAGGGATGATGCCTCAGTCACTGCCCTGGGCAGCCTCTTTCAATGCTTGACAATCCTTTCCATATAAAAAATTTTCATAATATCTAGTTTAAATGTCCCCTAGAGCAACTTGAGGCCATTTCCTCTTGCCCTGTAGCCTGTTCCTTCAGAAAAGCGCCCAATCCCCTCTGGCTACACCCTCTTTTCAGGGAGTTGTAGGGAGTGAGAAGGTCTCCCCTCAGCCTCCTTTTCTCCAGGCTGAACAACCCCAGCTCCTGCAGATGCTCCTCGTAAGACTTATTCACCAGGACTACACTGCAGGGTTATGGAGGAGATGGACACAGCATTGGTGCATAGACAGTCTCTTTTTTTTTTTTTTTCTTCTTTCTAAGGGGAAACCCTTCACTGAAAATCACAGCCTTATGCAGACAAATTCCCAGCAAAAGCATTGTGTAAAGCACTTGTGACATGAGTGGAAGAACATTAGAGGCTCAGCTAATGCTTGTTGAGTCTTAAAGTAGCCATGTGAAAAAATGAAGGGAAAGGAAACCTCTTTAAGAGGAGATTTATGCTGGAATCCCTCTCACTTCATTGACTGCCTACAAGTTGTGTGTCTCCATTAAGCTGGTTATATGTGCTCCTTTCTATTCTGTGTGGAGAAAGAGGCACCTCTGCTGGGTGAAGAGGGTTAAGTGGTTTATGCTGCGAGTATGAGGCAGATTATCTGCCTGAAGTGATTAAGAAATTAAGATCTGGGTTGCTGGGCTTTTATTTTTCTGTCATTATGTTTCTTCACATAAAATACACCATGTTATTTAAATCAGGGGAAGTCCTCTAGCCAGTGCTGTCCAGGAATCTGAGAGAGACTCACCCTCTTCAAAGTCCTGTTGTCTCCTTCTGCCTACTAATAAGGGTAGGTCTTAAAGTTTCACTTAGATTCTGTCTAGATTCACTGGAGAAAGAAGTTGTTGCAGAGCATGCATCTAATCTCACATCCTTCAGGTACTTTGGACATAGAGTGATTCATGTTTTGGAGGCATTCCTCCTCTCTCACCTTCTGTTGACTCTGTTTTGGACCCAGACAGCTGTTGCAGTAGCAGGTGAATTGCTCATGAGGGGCCTGCACACCAACACCAGCTCCTCCCATGTACATGTTCAGGAGCTTATGTCAAACCATTTATCCCAGCAGCCACAGCACAAAGCTCAGACTCTCAGTCAGGTTGCTCATCTGATGGAGAACACCGAGTACTCCTTTTCTTATTATTTCTTATCCTTATTACTTCTTTTCTCTCCTGCTATTTTCTGCTCTTCCTCACTTATTGGGTGGCAGCAACTAAGGTGGGATCTGATCTGCCTTGTGCTGGGGTATGATGAAGGAACAAATCCGGACCTTCATAAAATCCTGGAATGTTGTCTCAGACTTCACTGAGGTTGGGACTTGACCTCAAATTCCAGCTTCAGTACTTCTGCTGCTGGTCTTCTCAAAGCCTTGTCTTCTCCAGGCTGAGCAGGTCTAACTCTCTCAGCTTGTCATTGTGGTATAGGGGCTTCAGCTCTGATCATCCCTATTGCCTCCTCTCTGGACACACTCCAAAAGGTCCATGTCCTTCTTCTGCTGAGGGCTCCAGAGCTGGATACTTCTTGCAAGGCGCATTGAGGTTTTTCCTTCTTCTGCCCACCCAACAGATGTGGAATCCAGAAAATAAAGCAGTAGCCTGCTTGCATCCCCTTCTGCTGGTCCTCACTGTGTTCCCCAACTCACTCCAACCACAACAAACAAGATCAGCCTTTGCTGTCATCATGTTCCTAAACATTTCTGTAGGGTTTGAGTAAAGACCTCCAGTGTATGTCCTCTTCTTACCTCAACAGCCATCTCATCCACTCACTTCCTAAAGCTCCTTAAATATATGGAGATTCTAGCTGACCCATTTGGAGAAGAGTGGAGTCTAGTTTGGCCTCCTGCACTGGGTCTGGCATTGAAGTCTTAAGAACTGGGAAGACGGGGGCTTGGAGGAGGGATGCATGTTGTATGAAATGGGAAATCAATCTGGTTCTAGCACTAAATGAATCCATAAGAGGTCATGTGAACCATATGCAAATAGCTGGAGCCAGTTCACGTTAACACAATCTATAGCTGGGTTTGTAAGCCCTGCTGTGGGCTGCTGTCAGCTGGTCCCTTAGAGACCCAGCTGATACTATCCCAATTTAGAGGCAGAACTGGCCTCTTCCCATGATAAGCCACACTCACATAGACCTGATCAGCCAAGAGAGAACTTGATTTGATTTTTAAACCTGCTGCCTTCCTAACATTATCCATCTTCCTTTAGTTTCTGCTTGCTTTACTGGAAATCTTGGACATTCCCTTTTGTAACGGTCTTCTCTAAACATTTAATTCCCTTTTATATAATTATGGGAAGGAGAGGGAAAACAGAAGCACCCTCATGGGCATGGCAGAGTTTTGGGCATCCTTGCACCTGAGTCAGGAGCCAGTCTCCATCAGCTGGGCATGCAGCCCTGGGATGCATGACCGCATCCCTGGCACAGACAGGGACAAAGGCAGGGAGAGGATGCACTGGGGACCCTGTGAGCTCAGCTGCTGGAGCGTGGCAAGCAAAGAGCCCTCCAGGGCTTGGGAAGACAGGCAGGGACGTGCATTGCCTTGGAAGAAGAGCACAGCTCGCTCGGTGTGGTGGAGAAACGGAGGAACTGCATAGCTGAAGAAGAGGAAGGAGGAGGAGGGGGTGAGGGGGGGGCAGTCACAAAATGATGTGGCTTGTTCGGTGGATTAGGCAGCCATGTCTGGAAGTCGCAGACTGAAAGAGCTGCAGACTCAAAAGTCGGAAGGGATTACTTGGCCTTGTCATCTGACTTGCAGCACAACAAAGGGCCAGCAAAGTTCACCCACCTGCTTTCTGTATGCAAGTCCAAAAGCCGCAGCAAGCTTATGAGGTTATGATTTATCCCTTTTTTGGAAGGTTAATAATGGTTTGAAAGCAGCAGGCAAAGGGTGCTGGCAAATGTAAGCAGTTCTAGGAGGAGTTGTAGAAAAGCATGTTCAGCACGTCAGCACTTCAGAGGCCTGGAGACCTCATGATTAGTGGGTTTTAGAAAAAAAATCTGCTTAAATAGGAGGAAGGAGGCATGTGACATGCTTAAATTAGGGAGGAACAGGAGACCACTCAGACTTAGCAGTGTTCTAGAAAGTGATGACCTTGATAGGTCCAACCAGCAAAATTCAACCCTGGTATTGGGTTCCAATCTCAGTTCTGTGAAGTATCTCATGTCTGCCAGAAATCGGGTGCCACAGACAGGCTGACTTTGGGAAGCTGAGTGCCATCCCTGGTGTGTGAATTGAGCAAGGACTGAAAAACGTAGCATCTCATCAACTGATACTATTTCAGGGCCTTAGAAAAGACAATTTTCCCTCAAGATCGTGATCCTCAGGCAGCCAGCACTCCCATGGGTTGGCAGAGCTCACTGAAACAGGGCCACGTGCCTCTTGACTGGTGTGGATGCCCCATGCTCGGGACATTACTACAACAAAGGACATCAGATTTGGCAAAATCTTATCTGTGGTTGCCTCCAAGACCCTGCTTATCTATCTGCCTTTGCAGTGATACCTGCACTACAGCATCTCTGCCTCTACATCATCCTCTCCACTCCCCTCTCTTTTCTTGGGCTTCTGAGAAAAAAAGCACTAATGATCAAGGCATAACTCTTCAGAAAACGTCCTGAAGCCAAAACTCAGCACCTTTCACTGCACATTACACCATCACAGGCATTGAAGCGTTTGACCTTGCACCACAAATTCAAATTCAACCATTTTTATTACCCTACTTCAGAAAGGAGGGAAACTGAGGCAAAGGATTGCACTTGCCTGGTGTTGGGCAGCAATTTAATGGCCACATTTGCCATAGCAGCTGAGACTGCCCACCTTCTCCTGATAATACAATAATTCCATTAGACTGGACTGGGTGTGGAAGAGCTGAATCTCAAGTTTTTTAAATTGTTACAGATCTTTTTTCCCCCCAGCAGAATAAGCAGAAATTTTACCCAGCAAAAGCAGTGAGGTGTTGGAATGAGGTTTGTCCCAAGTGGCAGCCCCTGACTACATTCCAGGTCTCATGGGGAGACAATACAACATCTGCTGGCAGCAGAGCACGAGATCAGAAGATGGGGGGAAGCCAGAAGGATTTGGGGAGGGTGGGGAGTGGGACGAGGGGAGGCCACTTACATGGTAATGTTTCTGCACGGTTCTTTTGGATCATTATGCAGAGCTGTAGCACCAGTTGAGGAGCGCTCTCGAGGAAAGTCTCCAAGAGGCGTAACATATTTACGTCTGCATATTCGTACATCATAGCCCAGTAGAAACGCCGCTGGTGTTCCTTCCGCCGCTGGCTCTGGATCCCCAGGTACATTGTTCGGATATACCTGCAGGAAAAGAGGAGGAAAAGCCAAGTGTGAGACTTTGTAACGCATCTAAAACCCAAGGGGGACAGGACTGGTAGACTGCTTGGGTGAAAGGAAGTTCAGAGTCTAAGTAACTCTAACCTCACCTCTTTCTACATCCTGTATTGTACGAGTGAGAAATCTTTCACCGTTCAAAAGGGAAACATGGCATAGGATACGTTCATTAAACATTTGCACAAGAAAATGCCTCCTTCAGTTTGTTCTTAGGGTGAAAAAAAGGAGAAGCTACTTGACACGTGCTGCTCATGACAGTTGGAGATATGCATCTACACCTCGTCAGCACTGCAGTAAGGAGCTTTCCTCATGTACCCCAGAGATGTGAATCCATTTCATAGATTCAAAGAATTGGCTTGGTTGGAAGGGACCTTTCAGATCATGGAGTCCAACCATCAACCTAACTCCGTCAAGAGCCATCCCTAAACTGTATCTCTAAGCTCTTTGTCTCCCCATCTCTTAAATACCTCCAGGGATGGTTACCTCAACCACCTCCCTGGGCAGCCTTTTCTGATGTTTAATAACCCTTTGCATCACAGGTGGAGCAACAAGACAACATCTTTATCTTCAATATGTGACTGATTACAAATCCAAAAGGCCAAAGCTTGTCACTGGTCAGCTATGGAGACTTTGAGCAACACTGAACTAGAAGGAAGTATCTTATGCATGGACAAATACCATTCTTTAATCTGTATTTCCTTATCAGGTGTGGAAGGACACTTGGAAACGTCATACTGGGGGAATAGCACCCCTTCATGGGACTTGTGGTTAACTTTTGCTAAAGGAACTGATCAAGTGAGAATAGCATAAGGTGCTCAGATGTCACAGGGCTCATGGTCTTTAAGAAAGGAAACATTTCCTAACAGAGTCTTTTCTAATGCTTGCTGATATTCATGATCTAATCCTGGATCTTTTTCCTTCTCATCCTGAGCAGTGGTTGCAATCCTGTGCTCTGAAATTTGTATGGAATCATTTCACCTAATGCCAGCTCCAAAGTTGGTCATCTGAGGTAGTCAATGGAGAGAAATGTCCCCTCCCTACTGTGACCGTTCATCTGTCCTACCTCAGATGCCAGCATGACAGTGGACTGAAGTGCCTTCTGGAGGCGCTGGGAGGGGCTCACATCACAAACTGGTGTTTTGCCAAAACGGTTAGATCATTACTTGCCACTTCCAGCAAGGAAAAGCAGGAGGAAAGGATGTACCGCTCAACAGCTTCTCTATCTCCAAATTTCACCCAGGGAGCTGTGAGCGAAGCAGAGGTCTGCCCTTCCTCAAGCACCTTGTCCTTCCTTCCCGGTCACAGTTTGGAAGCACAGAAGACGGAAAATACCGAAAGAAGACGCAAGGACACGAAAAAATGACGCAGGAAAACCACCAGATGGGGCTCGACACTCGAGGAAACGCTACGCCAGTCAATACGACATTGATGATACTGGTGTGACATCGCCAGCAGAGCCTAAGCAAGGTGGAAATGCTCTTGGACCACCTGCTATGGACACCAGTTCTCCTCTCACTCCACCTACGCAAAACTATCATTTATACTTGGCATTTCCCTGAAAGTCCTGAGTACAAGAATCTGCAGTATGACACAGGAATCCTGCCTTTCCTACATGCATGCAAGAAATTACACTGGAAAGGCAAAGTTAGGGAGAGTGGCTCAAGGACACAGCAAAGCAAAGGAATGTGCAACTGGCTTTTATAATAACAGCTACACAGGGGCAAAGACATTATCATATCTGCCAAGCTCTTCCCAGAGAAATATTCTCTGGAACCAGTGAATCCTTATATTCTTGAATGACCTCCCCTTCTGGGGAGACGGGCTCCAGCCTTTGTATCATCCTTCTGGTCTCCTCTGGACCCACTGCAATAGGTCCACATCTTTTCTGTGCTGAGGGCTCCAGAGCTGGAGGCAGTAAAGTACTGTCAAATGGTCCTCCATACTTCCTTGACACTGTAAAGCCCAGCTCTGCCCAACTTGATCTGTCCTGAAAGAACTGAGAAGGACGAAGCTGTCCCTATCCAATGTTTACAGGACACTATTACCTCAGGAATCCCTGGGCATAATTTTGTCCAGCAAAGGAACAGTGCATCAGCAGAACAGGTCCAAGGACTGCTTGCAGCTGAAGGGAAATTACCTTCTTTTTTGTACCTTTAGTCTGCTCAGAAAAACAGTGCTCAATGCTCTCTCTTTAATGCAGAATCATAGAATCACAGAATGGTTCAGGCTGGAAAGGACCTTAGAGATCACCCAGGTCCACCTCCCTGCCATGGGCAGGCACAGCTCCCACTAGAGAAGGCTGCTCAAGGTCCCATCTGGCCTGGTCTTCCTTCAGATCCAAATCTGACAAAGATAGTAAAACGAGGACTAAAATCCCATTCCTCCTTGAGGACAGTCAATTGTGAAATTTCAGCAGATAAACTGTGAAATAACTGGGAAAAGCAGTATTTCTGCCTGGTAGGCTTTCAACAACTAATAAATATCTGTCTAATTAATAAATAAAAAGTTTCAACTAACTGTAATGCTGGTAATGCTTAATCCTATTTCTGAACATGAATGGGCAACTTCAGTGTGAGCATTTATCTGTTTCAAGTAAATCTTGATTGAGGACTTTTTTCTACATTTACTGACACTCATTAACTGTAGAAAAACTTTGAAGACAAAAAAAAATAAAACCAATGTCACTTCACCTGAAATCTGTTTTTTCTCAGTCAAGCTGGTAGCAAACAGGGCTCTATAATTAGACTTCCAAATCCATATTGAAGCCTGATCTTCAGTCTTTATCCACATGATTCTTCCTCTTATGCTGGTGAAAGCAATTCACCTCTCTGTGCTTTTAAAAATCAGGGTAATTTATTTATTTAAGAGCTTAATTTTGGATACGGGAGCCTAATGATGGGCTTTTTATTTTCTGAATGCCAGCTATTTTTATATAGGAGTGTGTGTGTGTATTTGTGTATTTTTAGTCCTCAGTCCCATCATGGCTTCAAGAGATAGAACTAATTTGGGGTTGGGAGGGGGGATTTGAGGCAATTTTTTCTTTAAATGCACAAAGAATTGGCTGTCCGCTCCATTCTGGCTGGGTTCCCAGAATTCCTGTTGGTATAATTACCCTCATGCTTATTTACTACGTTATGTCGCAGTAGCACACAGACTGCGCGGGGCAAAGTCACGACTGTCCCTGTGCCAACATGGGTTTTGAAGGAGCCAAAGACATCAAGCTCCAGAAATCTGGTCAAATAACCTCTGGAGAGATTGCCAGGATGCCACCAGGAGGTAAAAGAGAAGGCACCCCTACTGTAAAAGAACCTCCTAACTTAAGTGCTACAGAAAATGATGCTTCATGAGGATGACAGAGGCTACTGAGCAGTCTCAGCAGGGACTTAGGAAGAAGTTCTTCATCATGAGGGCAGTGAGACACTGAACAGATTGCCCAGGGGGACAGTGGAGGCCCCACCCCTGATGGCATTCAAGGTCAGGACTGATGAGGCTCTGAGTAACTTGATCTAGTGCAAGATGTCCTGTATACTGCAGGGGGGTTGGACTGGATGGCCTTTGAAAGTCCCTCCCAGTTCTATGATTCTATGACTGCAGCATAAATGTCCAGAGACAGGATTCTGGAGTCAGAAGCTCCATCTATAGCATTAAACAAAGCAGACTAAAGACCAGCCTTTCTCTTTGGCCAGCTGGAATGACTCGATGCCACATGGAATCTGTGCTAGTTGGCCAAAATTGCCAGAGACTGTGATGACAATTGTACAGGCTGAAGTACTACAGGATGGTGCTGGTGCCTTGGCACCATTTGATTTACGGAGGTGGCTCTGAATATCACCAGCAAAAACTGTAGGAGGTTGCCTCAGGCAACAGACTGGCTGGAAGCGAAGAGGATACTGATGTGTAAGAGGGGGTTGCAGGAACATAGAAAGGCACATCAGCAAGGCCCTGGGCTACCTTTTGAGGGAATAATAATCCTGATGACCTGCCCCACACAACCATAAGCTGACCAAGGTCAGGAATATTAAACTATATCATAGAGTCATATAGTGGTTTGGGTTGAAGTGACCTCAAAGACAGCCAGTTCCAATCCCTTGCTGTGGGCAGGGACACCTTCCCCCAGACCAGGTTGCTCCAAGCCCCATCCAGCCTGGCTTTGAACCTCTCTAGGGATGGGGCAGACACAGCTTCTCTTGGCAACCTGGGCCATGAGCTCACTACCTTCAGAGCAAAGAATTTCTTCCAAATTTCTAATACAAATCTCTGTTCCTTCAGTTTAAAGCCATTCCCTCTAGTCCTACGGTTACACACCCCTGCAAAGAGTACTTCTCTGTGGGCCCTCTTCAGATACTGGAAGGCCATTATAAGGCCTCCCTGTAGCCTTCTCAAGGCTGAACAACCCCAACTCTCTCAGCCTGTCTACAATATCTTTGTTTACTATCTACAATACTCCACAAAGTCTCATCACTTGTCCTGAGACAATGGCCCCAGACTGATCACAAAAATGTAACCTCTCACCCTCCAAAACCAGGTAGCTGCTTTCATTCTCAGTACTGGGATTATTCCTGACCCACATAGAATCCTGGACCCTTCCCAGTTTCTGATGACTTGTGAGAGTGCTCATAAGCTTTGACCAATCTTGTGATTATACTAAAAATTCAGCATAGAATCATAGAAT
>VZTY01027416.1:4274-77280 GCA_013400935.1 Turnix velox | reverse complement strand
TGGTGAAATACTTCTGCAGAGCTGCTAGAAAACTCCTAATTTCCTTGGTATCTATGTCTGAGCACACATCTGAGGAGGTGACTGGGAATGACCCAGTTCTTCACAATGAAACAGTGGAACACAGAGAGGTGGCAGAGGTCCCATCCCTGGTAGGGTTCAAGGCCATGCTTGATGATGCTCTGAGCAATCTGATCTAGTGCAGGATGTCCCTGCTCACTGCAGGGGAGTTGGAGTAGATGACCTTTAAATGTCTTTTCCAAGCCAACACATTCTCTGATTCTATGATCAATGTTCATTCACCAAGGGTAAATCCTGCTTAAGTGATGGATGTCCTTTAAGGATGAACTGATGGGTCTTTGGATAAAAGGAGAGTCATGGATGTTCTCTGGTTTGACTTAGTAAGGCTTTTAAAAGGATGACTTTTTAAGAGAATGTCCCAGTGTCCTTGTGTCAAAGTTTAAGCAGCAGCTCAGATGGGTCAAAAACTGGCTGGAACTATACTAGGACCTTTCATTTTTAAGGTCTTTTTCAAGATTTAAGATTTTTCAAGATTTTTTTAAGATCCTGGATGAGGAAATTCATCAAATTTGTTAATGTCACCAAATTAGGAGGAACAGTCAACATGCTTCAGGGCAGGGCTTCCATACAGGAGGATCAGGACAAGACAGGCCAGGCCTGACAAAAAACTCATGAAATTCAGCAAGAATTAATCCAAAGTCTTGAACCTGGAATAGAATCTTCTGGAATGGACTCACCTGTGATAAATTCACCTGGGATGGACTAATCCATAGAAGACTTACCCAGAGTGGACTAACCCCTTTTGCTGTTGGAGGTTGGATACTGACTGATAGCAGCTCCCAGTGCCTACAAGATTATTCCATGGCAGGAAAATGAGAAGAAACAAGAGGAAACAAAAGCTTCCAACTAGAAATAAGGAAAAACTTCCCATGAGGAACTAATTAAGCACTGGAGCAGGTTGCCCACGATGATCTCAAGACCTCAAAGATGTTCTCAAGACCTCAATGATCAAAGCCCTGAGCAGCTGGGTTTAATTTCCTTTTTGTTGGCAGGTTGGACTGCCAAGATCCCTTCTTTCCTGATCCTGTTGTTCTATGTGTTGCTCCTTCCAGACATTCACTGAGGGAGCAGAGCAGTTTTGCCATTTCATTTTCACTGAGAAGCTCATTTTGTGTACTTTCAGTTTTATGTGAGCTACAGAGCAGATGGGAACCTCAAAGCAGCTCTTTGGATTAATAATTAACATTTTGACCTTGTACAGCATCCTTGTGTGCTCCAGGAACTTGCTTCTCTTTACAAGCAGGAATGAGCCAAATCCTCCCAACCTTATTGCCAGGGAAGAAGCTGAAGTGCAGAAAGGTTGTTCTGCCTCAGAAGTGCTCATCATAGAAGCCTGATTAGCTGAATATTTAGTCTCTTTATTTCAGTATTAAAGAGAGGAGAGCCAGAGACCAGCTCTCCAAGGCAGCATTTGGCTGCCCAGCAATAAAACTGTCTTTCCCATGCCTGGGTTATTTATGACACGCTTCCAATTTCTACAACAAATGAGACAATGTCTTACAGACAACAGTCTCCTTCTCTGCAGACCCTGATTCATTCCCCAGGCAGGTTCTTGGGGGAAAAAAAAAAAGTCAGTATGAGATCCTTTAAATAATATCTCTCTGAAAGCTTCTGGAGCCGTGGTGGGGTTGAATTATCCATCTTAATTCCCCACCTTTGACATGTGAACGATCTTTTAGTGTAGAACACTCTTTTAGTGTAGTTTTAAGAATGTAATATTTGCTATTACAAAGCAACTTGAATGTTGTTTTAATATAGTTCTAAGGCTGTAATACATCTTGCAAATGTCTCCTTCTCAGCAGCTCCCTCACTAGCATACTCCATCCTGACTTTGTCTGGCCCACACCCAGGGAACAGCTTGATCTTCTCTGCTACACAACACAAACATGGGCTTCTTTGTCCCCTCCTGCTGACACCAGGATAGTTGGAGACTTGTAGGTTGGACTTCATTACCTAAAACTTAAACTTGTGCTGGAAAAAGAGGGCTGTATGAATCAACAGACAGAAGACAGAGAGGCCAAGGTGGTGCCTAGAAAGCCACTGCAGCATGGGCTGCTGGATAGGGAGGTGGCCATACCATGAGTTGTTTTCATCTTCTAAGGTGTGAGTGGAACAATAATGGGCAAAGGTGATGTTTGGTCAAATGGGAAGGCTTCACATACAAGCAGCTGTGAGCCAGAACTTGAGGTTTGTATCTGGCATGGCTTTTCTTTCTCCAGCAGCAAACAGCTGTCTATTAGGAGAGAAGATACTCTGTCTCACTCCAGGGATGGCCCTTGCATGGCATCCTCTAAGGTCCCTTCTGAATGTCATCTGTGAAAACCTTGGGGTATAAACCACCTACATATATGTTTTTCATTAATATAGCATTCAAAAGGCTTCACATGTTTTCCAAGTGCTAAAGAAGGAAGTTTCAACCTACCCTTCTAGGAACTTCTCTGTGTTGTGCTCGTTTGTCAGATTAGGAAAGAGGAACAGAAAGGTGGTGGTTATTCTTCTGGTCAGACATACTTAAGCATGGATGGATCTCTCCTGCCTTGATCCCTCATTTAGGTACCTTCCTTCTCCCTCCCCCATGGGTCATTTCAAGCTGTAGGCGGGAGGAGAGGTGGGTGAGCATTTATATAATCCCTGTAAATGCTAAGAAATTCCAACTGTCTAGTTTTATCACTCTTTAAGGGAGTTTCTTGGGCAGCACTGCATCCAACACCTGGTTCTAAATGTTCTGAGCTCTTCCAGGGAAATCCTTTGGGATTTTTTTTTTTAGCAGTTTCTCCTCTAATTCTTTAATGCTGATGAATTTGGACCATGAAGAAAGCGAAACATTTCCTGACTTTGCAGTTTCTCTTCCTTCTTTGTGTGGTCCTGCATACAAATGTGGCAGGTCCCTGGGGAGCAGCCAAGACTGCAGGACTCAGCCAGGATGGTTGGCAGCACCACTGAAGTGCCAAATGTACACCTCTGCTATTGCACAGAGAGGCTGCAACGCTGTCTCTGCTTCCCAGGGCTTTTCCCACCTTCCCTGAATGTGGAGATAATCACTGGGAGATGTCTCTGCTCCCTGCAGAGGGGTTGGACTAGATGACCTTTAAAGGTTGCTTCCAACTTAACACATTATATGATTTTTGTCCTATGAAGACAGGCTGAAGGAGTTGAGGTTGTTCAGCCTGGAGAAGAGAAGGCTCAGGGGGGACCTCATAGTAACTTATCAGTACCTGAGGGTGTCCTACAGAAAGGCAGGGGAAGGAATTTTTAAGATGATATCGGATGAGAGGACTAGAAACAATGGATGTAAATTGGAAGGGGGGTAGATTTAGACTTGACATAAGAAAGAAATTCTTTACAGTGAGGGTGGTGCAACACTGGAACAGGTTGCCCAGAGAGGCTGTGGATGCCCCTCTCTGGAGGTGTTCAAGACCAGGCTGGACAAGGCACTGAGCAGCCTGATCTAGTGGGGCGCTGTCCCTGCCTATGGCAGGGGGGTTGGAACTCGATGATCTTTAAGGTCCCTTCCAACCCAAACTATTCTATGATTCTATGATTCTATGATTCTGTGATTCTAAGATCTTTGTCTTTTGAGGACACCTGGGCCAGCAAACACAAGTGATAGACTTTATCTCCCCTAATTCCTCAATCACAATCTGTGGCAGGCTGTCTCCAGTGGATACTATGAAACTTGGAGTACCATCTAGAATTGCTGAACCCAACGAGAAGATGGAGCTCATCCATCCCTAGAGTCAAGTGTAAGGTTGCAGTTGGTTGTTTACAAGAAAAAAATGCTCAAATGTGTGATTAGTCTGAGGAAGTTCTGTATTTTTATGTATTCATTCTGTTTGGGGGTTTTATACTCAGTTGAAGGTCATGAGAGTGGAAGCATTTCTGAATGCCATGATGAAAAGAGCATGAGAATTATCATGTTCACATTGGTCCCAGGCACCTCTCAAGCTCCACTTCTTTGATATCCCTTGCCAACCTGGGCATAAAAGCTCAGGAGACCCACTTTGAACTAATGTATTTCTCTGTTCCTCTCAGCAGCTGGAAGCAGAGATGGATAAGATACTGGAAGCTGTGGTGATGTCCTCCTACCCCAACAACGTGAAGCAAGGGCTTGTGAGGCGGGTCATTGAGGCAGCAAAGCAGCCCATGGACAGTGAGCAATGTTGGTCTATGCTGGAGCTGTCTACCAAGCTTTACCTCACAGGTGACACCAAGTTTAAAAGAGAGATTGGGAAAGAGGTTTTGGAGGTCTACGGCCACTACCACCCAGAGGAATTTGAGGAGTTCTTCAATGTCCGCTTCCTGCTGAGTCTCCTCCAGGAAGGCTATGGACCTCTGGGGAAGAGAAGCCATTATGTGCTTGATTATATCCAATTGGGACTACAGTTTGTCTTGGAAAGCCCTTCAGCAAACAGCATCTTCAGCTTATTGAGGATCGAGGTGCTGAGGAAAGTCTGTGAGAGACCCAGCCCCAAGCAGTGTGCCAAGATCAGCAAACTCTTAACCCAGCACCCTCAGTGCATTCCCACGGGCAAACATCAGGTCTTGTTCTGTCAGCAGCTGATCAGGTGCATTGGCCAGTTCCAGTGTGTCTCTGAGGGAGAAGAGGACATCATGGAGTTCTTGGAGCAGGTGAACAAAGTGAGCGGTTTGCTGCAGAGGATCTGGAGGACTCAGACCTCAGCCATCCTACCTTCTTTGAAGGAGCTCTTCACTATCATTTCTTCAACAGGTAAATATGTAAAGGGTGAGTGCCAGGAGGATGGAGCCAGGCTCTTCTCAATGACCTTCAGTGATAGGACTTGGGGCAGTGGGTGCAAACTGGAGCACAGGAGGTTCCACAGAAATACAAGAAAAATCTTTTTCACAGTCAGGGTGACAGAACACTGAAACAGGCTGCCCAGAGAGGTTGTGGAGTCTCCTTCTCTGAACACATTCAAAACCCATCTGGATGCCTTCCTGTGTGACCTGGTCTAGGTGTTCCTGCTCCAACAGGGGGATTGGGCTAGATGATCTCATGAGGTCCCTTCCAATCCTTGATATTCTGTGATTCTGTGAATGGTTAAAAAAGGCTGAGAATGTAAATGTTGGCTCTGATGAAGTCAAGTCATAGAATAGTTTGGGTTGGAAGGGAACTTAAAGATCATCGAGTTCCAACCCCCCTGCCATAGGCTGGGACACTTCCCACTAGATCAGGCTGCTCAGTGCCTTGTCCAGCCTGGTTTTTCAAATGTTTTTCAATTTGACTTTTTGCATGGTTCTCAACCTCTCCAGAAATGCATCCACAGCTGAAATATAATTAAAAAATGTCCTTAAATGGTATCCAAGACTTTAGGCTGGGAAGACAGTATCTTCTGGAACCATACAGAGCTTGTATGCAGGAGTTAACTGTGTTGAAATGTCAGTTTACAGCATTAGCTGGGCTTAATGGGAAGCACCTTATTTGCAGCAGGCTAGAGTTAAAAGCTTTTAGAAATTTCACTCTCTCATGGCTGACTTGATGGGACCCCGCAGCCTGATTCTTACCAGAAACCAAGGTGAAAGCTAAGGAATTGTTTCTCAACCCAGATGTAGAAAGTCTTTCTATCTGTCTGGAGGGTGTTTGTGCCTTGAGATGAGGCAGAACATGTTTGTCTAACTTTTGAGACTTTGAGATTATTAGAGAAGGTCTCAGGAGATCCTTGAAAGTACCAGTGACATGGAAGGCTGGACTCTCTGCCAACAGATGAGCTCCTGCATCAGCTATTTCTAAGCCCAAAGGCAGATGGGTTTTTCAGTGCCCTCTGTATGAAAACCTCATCTTTTGGAAAGCGCTCCAGGCATCTAAGAGCTTGCAGAGGAAGTCTGGGATCCAGGATTAGCCCAAGAATGTTCTAGTGCTTTGGGCTTTGTGTTGCTTTATGCAACAACCCAACCACTATGACCCAATCTCATTATGTGCTACACTGGGATTAGGGGAATTGTCCTCCTAGCACAGCTAATTGTGGACTCCACATCACTCATTGACACCAGCTGACTCTCCATTCATTTAGGTAGGTAGAAATAATTTGACTTTTAGAGATGAGAAATGGCCTCATTGCTTGGTTTTCCTGGCAACTAACATCTTTGCTGGTACTCATCCATGTCTTGCAGAGGAGCAGGAAGCACCATCCAACGCCTTGGCCAGTGTGGTCCAGTTTGTTCCTCTGGAGCTCATGGATGGTGTCATAAGAAACCTGACCAACGATGACAGCATCACAGATGTGCAAATGATGACAGCCATTGGCAGGTAGGAAAAGGTGCAGCAGTGAATCTCATTCTCAGGCTGGAAAATACCTGCCCCAAAGCTGCACATGGTTCTTCTGTGTGGTTTTATCCCAACCGGTTTGGCTGGTGCTGTCTCGTGAGGAGTATCTGGGGAGTTGAATGTTTGGATCCTTCCTTCCAGCCCTGAGGGCCTAGAAAACTAGAACTTCTTATATATTAATTTATTATTGTATTTGTATTTGGTTCATTTACTTTTTCTTAGAAATAGATAGTGTTAAGGGATGCACAACATAAAACATCTCAAAGAGTTTTTATTTTTTTCCAGAAGTTGTTGAAAACCCAGGTTGAAAGGGACATTTCAGATAGGTCATCCAGTCAAACCATAAACCTAACTCCAACACAAGCCACCACTAAACCTTATCACTAAGCACTATGTCTTTCCATCTTTTAAATACCTTCGGAGTATGAGAATTCCACCACTTTCCTGGGTGTCATCCTGACTCATCTATCACAGCTGAAAATCTTGGAGAGGGAGAAATGCCCAGCTGTTTCACTGATCCCATCTTGGCCTTGTCAAATGAATTGGATATTGCTTGTCTGGATTTTGGCCCTGTACAATGTTTATCTCTGCCATCTGTGCAGGCAGAGTCATTGGAGACATCAAGGCATGATGAAGAGCATTGAGTGAAACACTATCTGATGTGCTAGACCTTCCCTTTGCAGAGCCAGTACCCTCTTTGTCATCATCAGATCTTCCTTGGACAGTGATGTCCATGTCCTTTAGCTCTTCAGTGCTCAGTACCTTGCTCCAGACTTGCTTAGGAGCAACTTCAACCCTTGCTTCCCTTACAGGCTTCCATTTAAAAGAGTGACATTTGCATACAATAGCACATGCATTTAAAAAAAGGAAACTGCTGTGACTTGGTCTTGCTGGAAACATCTCTTTTCCTCTTCTTATTATAGGATTTGTGCTGTTTTCCCTACCATAAGGTTAGGTGACAGAAACATATGTTATTCCTGATGGGGACTTCATGAACTTAGGAAGAAGTTGTTCACCATGATGGTGGTGAGGCACTGGAACAGATTGTCTAGAGAAGTGGTGGAGGCCCCATCCCTGGAGATGTTCAAGGCCAGGCTTGATGAAGCTCTGAGCAACCTGTTCTAGTTAAAGATGTCTCTGCTGACTGCAGGGGATTTGGACTAAATGGCCTTTAAAGATCCCTTCCAACTCAACCTATTCTATATTTCAGTGTATGCAGAAAGGGGTTTCTTCTTTTTGACTTGCTAGGGAAGGTCATGGTTTTCCCAGAGTCTGAAGCAACACAAGAGAAAAGATTAAGTTATTACTTCAGTTCTTAACCTTCTTCTCCACCTTTTCTCACCTTCTGGGAAGCTGCTGCTGTGAGCTCCAGGCAATGAATCCTCCAACGGTGCCAGCACCTAAATATAGAGGTTGCAAAATCAATTGCATCATTCCTTCAAACATTCTTTGCCACGCAGAGGGATGAGTAAATGATTACTCAGAGTTAGCCAAACATTAAGCAGTGACTGCAAAATGTAATTAAGATCACTTAGGAGAAATGTGGAAGTTTTGGCAATGTGTTTATAGCAGAGAGGTGCCCCAGAAAACTACACAGCTATTACCTTTCAATGAGTGTGTGCTTCATGCCCAGAAAATCAAAGAAAATGTACAAGTTCAAAGAATCTTTCAGCTTAGTCTCCCTTCTCCCTGACAACCTGGTTGCAGAGAGAAATCTTTTTTCTCCAAAGCCTGAATTTGGCAGTCGGTAGCAGGGGATTAAACCAGGGGTGGGGTGGAGCTTCTGATCAAGCATTTTAAAGAACACTTTGTGGTTTAAAATAAATAGAAAGCCTGGCACCTGCTGGTGTAAGTGTACACCACAGTCCCTTTCAGATAGTTTCTTTTGTAGTTTGTCTCTTTTCAGATAAACACCCTTTCAGAAGTATTTACTGATGCTTTTTTTTTTAGTTTTATTTTCCTGGGCGTGGATCTATTTTGAAGACCATTGATCTGGATGAAAAAACCATGATATTTGCTACCTGTGGAAATCAGGATTTGAGCTTTTAAAAGTTTAACACACCAGATCAATGGCTCTTCTAGAAAACTAAGCCCTGGACTTCCAAAGCATTTGTGGGTTTAGCAACATAGAAGGTGCAATGTGAATTTAAAATGAAATTTCTTCCTACTGTAGCAATGGAAGCAGGCAGCAGGCAGGACTTAGCCACTAATGCTGGTAAAAAATGGCTGTAAGGTTATTTTATACCTGTGTAAAATAGGATAAGGTGAAAAGGGATCTTTGGATCTCTGGAGCCATCTCTCTGCCTTATCAGCACTGACATTACAGACTCCTTTCATGAATGTTCAACTCCTCAAAACAGAGAAGATTTTTCTACTACTGTTCTTCTTTCAAAGTTCTTCCACCATTGGCTTCTTTAATGTTTCAAATCTCTCCTCTAATAGCCAGCCTACAGATATTTCTGGCCATCTTATAGATAATTTGCTCTTGTACCAACATCTCTGCTTTCCCATGGCAGTGCCAAACAAGCCAGGCTATTTTAAGCTTTTCTCTTGGGAAAGATTCTCCATTTCCCTGACCACCCAAATAGGCTTTTTTAATTCCTGCCCTTCAGTTCATTGGACATGGATGGTGAGGCTTGCACACTATGTTCCAGGTGCAGTTCCTCATGGTCTTAGACAACAGATTGAAAAGTCATTGTTTTGCCATAGGATACAACTTTTCTCCTACACCACAGCACAATGCTGTTCCTTTCCAAGGCTGTACTAAGAACTCATTATCACCTGGTGTCTGGCTGGTTGAATTCAAGCCTATGAATTGTTGTCATGTAGTATCTATTTCTTATGCCCCATGTGCATCTAGAATTGATGCATTTCCTTCCTGTTCCAGACCTCAAATCATCAGGGTCTTCTTAATATCTTCATTCTTCTCTTGTCTTGATGATGTCTCCCAGCTTTGCTTCATCACAAATTTCACAGACATATCATTCCCTTGCTTGGAATCTCCTTACAGAGAGCCAGTCAGGCATGATGAACTTCTCATCTGTGCTGACAAACCTGACTTTGGCACCTATGTTATCCCTTCTTCCCTGTTATCTCCTCATTGCCTGTCTCCATTACAGGAACTGTCTTGCTATTCTTCCCTCATAAACCACCATGACAAAATTACTAGACTCTTTAAAACTCACCAGAGTTGAGTTTTACATGATGGAAATCCCCACCTTCTCTTGCTTGGAGTTCATGAGCTCTTTGTGATTTGATTTTATATAAATTGTTGATGCTCTTGATTCCATTCTCAAATCTTTTATCTGCCTTCTGTCACCTTGCTCAATTCTTTCCTCTTGTTGAAAATGGAGGCAGATTTTAATTTGGAAGTCACATCTAGAGGCTGTATCGTATCTTTAATCACCATCACATCCTCTTTGTACAGTGATCAGACAGCTTTCCTTGTCCTCCTTTGGTGCAAATGTCTGTGGAAGGTTTTTCTGGTATTTGCTTAATTATCCAACTTGACTTTTCATATTTCTCAGTATTCCCATATATTCTGCTCTTCAGGCTTCTTACTGCCTAGCCTTTTATTTTTCCATTTCCTTGTAGGCTTCACTTATTCCTGCACTTTGTTTTGTGCTGATTAGTTATCTATGTTCCCTTCTGCACAAAACACAGACTGATAAGCAAAAGAGACTGATAGCTGGGCTGAGGTGGGAGACTGAAGATCTGGGATATCTTCAAATCAAAGGTATTGAAATGATTAACTGAATTTGACCTTTGATGATCCCAAGACTTAGTTACTTCCCATTTTTGTTTAACATTAAATCTAATGGCTGAAACAACCTGTCATCACACAGTCTGGGGTTATTTTTCTTTGGCTGACTTATGTAAAGTATTTATTTCTTGCAGAAACATGACAACATTTTGTTTGAGTGGCTGTAGAAGAAATTTGATAGCTCAGGCATTCAAGAATATCTAGCTTCTACTAAGGTTACCAGCTTGGCTTTTTATTCAGAAGTGTTTCTGGACACTAATGTTTCTCACACAGAGGATTTAGAGATTCAAATCTTACCAGTAACAATGCAGAGACCTTGATCAACACTTTATGCAAATACCAATATCTCCTGTATCTCCTTTTGATTCTTTAAAAACAGAAGTTTTCCTTCTAGGCATCCTCTGGACAACATGTTAGTAACTCCACAAAGCAGGGTAATGGTGTTAAAAATTCAAACTCAAGTTGAATGAAGTTATTGGAAAAAAATTCCCATTTTCTTCTGTGGACTTGGGTCAGGTCCTCTGATGAGCCACGGTGTGCTGATGGAATTAAGATAAATCAATTCAGGTTTGCTATGCTTTGAATAACATGTGGAATGCCTTCTGCAAAGCCAATCTCTTTCTTGGTCACCCCACTGACTGGACACAAATTTGCAGGAGGTTTAACCCAGAGCAGAGCTTGTCTTTCATGTTGTGTGCATTCAATTTACTTGAAGAGTTTGTATTTCACTTCAGGATGATCGACTGGGTGTCATGGCCCCTGGGAAAGAACATAGACAAATGGATCATTGCTCTCCTGAAGGGTTTGGCTGCTGTGAAAAAGTTCAGCATCTTGATTGAAGTTACTCTTTCCAAAATTGAAAAGGTCAGTGAGCTCTTTTAAAGACAAATACCAACCACAGAATTGGTTGCACTGGGGATATCTCCTTGTCTTTCAACTGAATGAGGATGAGATGTGAACTGAGATGTAAAGAAAAGAGAAAAGGGATTTTGAAGGGACCATTGTGCCTCCCACACTCTCTGTGAATGCTGCATTGCTGGTAGGCTGATGTAATTCTTGCCACCAGGAATGGTGTTCTCCAGAGCAGCCTGCAGTTCTTTAGGTCTCAGTTTGCAGAGGTACTGATGACATAAAGGTTATGAAATAAAGCAATCTAGGTATTTTCAAACCAACCAATGAGTTTTCTTCCCAAACTATGGAACTATTGTACAGCCTGCCTTTGTGAATGTAGCATGTTCTCCTTCATATGTGTATGGATCAGTTCTCATTGGCATGGGCAAATCAATGACTATGTTAACAGTCCACATGGTACATGTTCTTTTTAAAGTCTGTGCCTTGGCCTTGGTAAGTTCTCTATTGTAGATAAGTCCCTGCTGCCATTGCCATCACCTGTTTCAGCAGTGAGTACTTGCTGCTCTCTGCAAACTGTGTTCCCAAGCACTGAAACTGGTTGCCACTGGAAAACTTTTTCCATGCTGTGGTTTTCCTGTTCCCTCCTTTGTAAGGTGGGGATGACACCTGGCTGAGCATCCAGCTGATGTCACCATAGAATCTATACATGCTGAAATGATCAGTATTGGCACATTATCAATAACTGCTTTTGTCCCTGTGATCCCTCGTGTACATTGAGCAGTGGGAGAGCAACCAAGCACCTCTGGGTTTTCTTTCTCTTACCTTTCATTGTTAATACATGGGAACATTTTTAATTCTTGGTATCTCTCAGAAACATGATTTGAAAGAGGTAGAGGACTTTATCAAGCATGCCATTTTCTGTAAAGCAGGATGAATATCCTTTGAAGAAGGGCTTTGAAGAAGGCCTTTACTTTCTACCTTATTGTCTGGAAGGCTGATGATGGAGTTCCAAGTGTCATAATAAAACAGAAGAGGCACATTTTAGAAATTCTAGCATCACTCTGTGCTTGCACAGCCACTTCCATCAGAGATATGGAGATGCATCATTGCTGCAGAGTTCTGCACAGGCCTGAAAGAGTAAGGATAACCATCACAATGTATTTAGGATGTTCTGGACAGGAGATGACCCTGAAGGACTACTTGTAGGCTGTTTGCTTTTGCTTCCAGTGTTGGATAGGGACAGATCACCAGCAGTTACAGATGCCCAATGCTTTTCTTTCCTGCTGACCCCTTCTCATGTGTGTTGTGGTGCCATCCTGCCTTCTGAATTTCTGCTTTTCTCTCCCACCAGGTCTTCTCCAAACTTCTTTACCCCATCGTGAGGGAAGGGGCTTTGTCTGTCCTGCAGTACATGCTGCTGAGTTTCCAGCACTCCCATGAAGCATTTCACTTGGTAAGTGAAGGCTACATCTGGCACTTGAATGAGGGCATCACCCTAACCATAACCATGCAATGGGCAACAAGGGTGGAGGGAGCTTAAAGTGCTGAGAAATTTGGAAATACTACCCTTATCTACTGATTTCTCCAAGTGATGTAAACCCAACCATCTCTGTCAGACTTGCAGCCTGTCCTGGCAGCTTGCAGCTCACAGCTTCTCATCATCTACTGTAGCCTCAACAGCTTTTTGTGCAACATGAAGCTGGTGCTGAGATGTGGAGGGAAGTCCTGAGCCTGAAAGGAGTTGGTTGGCTCAGACGGAGCAGAGAGTGAGGTGCAGAGGAGAAGTGAGACTTTGCTTTCTCCTCTGTTGGTTCTTCTTATTTCTCTTGAGATTTATCAGCTGAATGGCTCATGAAACCACATCATTGCCTAAGTTGGAAGGGACCGTTCAGATTTAGTCCAGCTTGTCCCTTCCAGATTTGAGATCTGAGTGATGTGGGGTTGGTCAATTGTTGTTCTGCGGTGCTCTACCACCTAGAGGAGTGGTCTCCATAGGCAAGTGCATTCCCACAATCCTCTCTAAATCTGAAATCCACCATCTGAGCATGAAGTAGATGCAAATATATTGAATGGTCAATCAAGTCACACTAAAGGTCTCATCATCAATGTCTGTAGATTTAGACTTGACATAAGAAAGAAATTCTTTACAGGGGGGGGGGTGAGACACTGCAACAGGTTGCCCAGAGAGGTTGTGGATGCCCCCTCTCTGGAGGTGTTCGAGACCAGGCTGGACAAGGCACTGAGCAGCCTGATCTAGTGGGAGGTGTCCCTGCCTATGGCAGGGGGGGTGGAACTTGATGAGCTTTAAGGTCCCTTCCAACCCAAACTAATCTATGATTCTATGATTCTATTGCTCTAGCAGTCATTCCAACCTGGTGTTTGTTAGACCTGCAGGTGGAAGAGAAGATTTCCTTTTTCCTTACTCTTAATCTCCAAACTCTTACTTCTCCCACCCACTCTCCCCTTGTGCTGAGCCATTTCCACAGCTGAACTGTGGAATACAAGGAGCCAAGGTGAAACCTAACCTAGCAGAAAATTGTGATGGTCAGTATTGACCAGCTTGGGTCAACCCAGGGCAGCAAAATGGTGAGGAATCTGGAGAACAAGTGCTATAAGAAGTGGCTGAGAGAGCTGAGAAAAGGAAGCTGAGGAGAGACCGTCTCACTCTCTACAACTCCCTGAAAGAGGGTGTAGAGAGATGTGAGTCAGTCTTTTTCCAAGTACCAGGCAATAGGACAAGAGGAAATGACCTCAAGTTGCATTAGGGGTGGTTTAGATTGGATATTAGGAAAAATTTCCACACCAGAAGGGATATCAGTTATTGGAGCAAGCAGACCAGGGCAGTAGTTGAGGCATCATCCCTGGAGATATTTAAAAGACAGGTAGACATGGTGCTCAGTGATGGTTTAGTGATGGCAGTTGTTAGAGTTGGGTTTATGGTTGGACTTGATGATCTGAAAAGTCCTTCCACATTAGGCCATTCTCTGATTCCATTGCATTTGCCTGGACAAAGACAGGGGAGAAGGCACAGGGGATGGGAAGGTGAGCAGGGGTACGCTGAGCTGAGCTGGCTTTGGATGTTTCAGAGTTAGGTTTAGAATATATAGCCCCATCCATATTTGTTCCCCCACTTTCAGCTGAGGTCATGTAGATGTTGCTGCTCTGGCTTTGGGATGGGTTAGGTGACAACCTTTGCATTTAGGGCATCTTGGAAGGCTCAGGCAATGGAGAACAGGGAATATATTCTTCAACAGTGCTTGCTGTTTCCTAAACAGGTGTCTGACTATCCCTGGGACTCAGAGGGCACCATCCCATGTGTGACTTCAAATTGTCACCAATATGTGGCACTCATTACCAGTTTGTGATGGGGCATCCTGCCAAGCACTGCACAGCATCAGTGCTATAAGACTTGAAGGCTGAACCAGAGCACTTCTGCTTCATGAGTTCTCTACTGTTACAGACAAAACCACTTTTAGCAGCATCTGAATATTCTCTTTTTTTTTTTTACACAGTGGTATATTTTATTTTACTGTTGGTACTAAAGCACAACTCTGCTTTTTGTTGCTGTTGACACCAGAATTCTGCAATTTTAAGTGGAGCTAAAGGCAAAAGCATCTTTGAATGGTTGAACTGATGAGAGAAGCAATGGAAAATTACTCCTATTAATGTTTGATTTTATACTTTTTGTATCAAAGCCCTGACATTTGGCTTTTCACCTAAATTTCACAGAATAAACAGATAAAGCTGGAAAAAAGAAAAGCTAGCCAAGATTTTCAACTGATGCTTTTTTTTTTTTTCATTCCTCAGCTGGAGAGACTGTAAATGAGCCTGAATTTCTTGAGAAACTCTTCTGTTTCTAAAAATAGGGTCATTCCAACAGATTGTCTTTAGTTGAATGTCCATCATTTGAATTATTCCAAAAGCTGCCAGTTGCTCTTGGCTTTAAGCTCCTGCAGCACAGCAAGCACAAATTTCCTCCCTTATTTTTAAAATAAAAAACAGGGCACAAACCCATTTTGCTTCTTATCTCCTTGTGTTTGCCCTGGCTCTTTGGAAGGGTTTTGAGAATTGTGCCTGTTACAGCTTGGCAAAATACTCAGTTATGAAATGGGACTGTGGTTCATTTACTTACACAACAGAACTTTTCTCAGGGAAAAGAAATAGTTAAAATCAACATAGTTTTTAGGAGAAAGAAGAGAGAAAGAAGAGAGAAAGGTGAAAAGAGGAAAGCAAGACCAGGAAATGGCTGAACTGAGGATTCTGAGACTTTACTCTGGGATTGTTTTGGGGTAAAAGTCACATAAAATATAAATATGAAAAAGATTGCATAAGTGCCTGGGGTCACTCTAGCACATCTGCAGGACTGGGAATGGATTATTAATTCTCAGTGCAGACACAGGGTCAGCAGAGGGTGCCCGTGAGCAACGTATCAATTGCTTTTGCATCTGCTTGTTCATTTTTAAATTTTTAAGATGAAAGCAAGATAAAAAATGAGCTGTTTACGTGCCTGTTGCCACTCATCTCACCATGCCAAGTTCAGTTGAGTCCAAACAGCACAAAATAAAATAGAGCCCATCAAAGCTCACCTCTTGTAGGATAATTCATCTGTCTGGTAGTTTTGAATCCCTGCAATCAGTGCTCAGAGTATGATACTCCTTTCCACTCTGGGTGTGTGTTTCTGTAGAGATTGATCACTGAATCATAGAGTTGGAAGGGACCTTCAAAGGTCATCTAGTCCAACCCCTCTGCAGTGAGCAGGGTAATTTTGCACTGGATCAGGTTGCTCAGAGCTTCATCAAGCCTGGTCTTGAATTTCTTCAGGGATGGGGCCTCCACCACCTCTCTGGGTAAATTGTTTCAGTGTCTCACCACCCTCATGGTGAAGAACCTCTTCCTAATGTCTAATCAATACCTACCTTGCTCTAGTTTAAAACCATTGCCCCTCATCCTGTTGCTCCATGCCCTGGCAAACAGCCCCACCCCAGCTGTTAACTGTCCTTGGTGAGACCCTGGAACAGGCTATGCAGAAAGGTGGAGGTCCCCATCCCTGAAGACATTTAAGGCCAGGCTTGATGAGGCTTTGAGCAACCTGATCTAGTACAGGATGTCCTTAATCACTGCAGGGAAGTTTGAGTAGATGCCCTTTGAAGGTCTCTTTCAACTCAACGCATTCTATGAATTCTGTGATTCTGTCTGGAAGTGAATTTCATTCTCCTATGTGTTTGTTAAAACTCTTTGAATAATTTGGAGCCATTCTTCACACATTCTATTATTCTGTTTTCTTTTCCCAGCTTCTCCCTCACATCCCCAGGCTGGTGGCCTCTCTGAAGAAGGAGGACTCCAATTCTGCTGTTAGCTCTCTGGAGCAGCTAGCTGAGCTCATCCACTGCATGTTCTTTCGCTTCTCAGGATTTCCAGATCTCTATGAACCAGTCCTAGAAGCTATTAAAGTAAGATATCTAATTCTTCTATATTTTGTCTGTTTTCCATATGCAAATGGCATCTTAGTTTGCAGCCTAGTGCACAGGGACTGCCCTACTGGTAGGGATGCTCTCACCTCAACACCTCAAACTGGGATAGAATAAAGGGATTCAAATTCTGAGTTTGAGCCCCATGTTGGCAAGCTGATGGAAGATTCTTCCAGTCTATAACTTCAGTGGGTTTTAGCTATGACTTTTGTTCTCAGAGGTTCTAAAGGATCAATACAAGCAGATAAAAACTTCCTTGCATGGCTGCATGTTCATGTGAAGAGCAGGGGAAAGGAGTTGGATAGACAATTATGAGGAAAGGCTGAGGGAGCTGGTTCTCTTTAGTTTGGAGAAGAGGAGACTGAGGGGTGACCTCATTAATGTCTATAAATATGTAAAGGGTGAGTGTCAGGAGGATGGAGCCAGGTTCTTCTCAGTGACCTCCAGTGATAGGACTTGGGACACTGGGTGCAAACTGGAGCACAGGAGGTTCCACAGAAATTTAAGAAAAAAATTCTTCACAGTGAGGGTGACAGAAAGGGGTGTGGAGAGAGAAGAAGAAATTATGAAGACTCCTTCTCTGGAGACATTCAAAACCCATCTGGATGCCTTCCTGTGTGACCTGGTCTAGGTGTTCCTGCTCTGGCAGGGGGATTGGACTAGATGATGTCTTGAGGTCCCTCCCAATCCTTGATATTCTGTGATTCTGTGAATGATTCTGTGACACCTCTAGCAGAGGAGCTGTGTAGTTGCCCATAACTAATTCTTCATGTGGAAGGTAACGATTTCTCACCTGGATCTCTTTTCCCAAGGCTCTTCCTATTCCAAATGAAGACCGGATTAAACATCTCTTGGGACAAAATGCTTGGACCTCTCAGAAGAACGAGCTGGCCTGCTTCTACCCACGCCTGGCATCCAAATCAGAGACAGGGAAGATTGGGTTAATTAACTTGGGAAACACCTGCTACATGAACAGCATCATCCAGTCTCTTTTCATGGCTTCAGAGTGAGTTTTCAATCCCTTTCTCCCAACCCCAGGCTCCTCCAGGAGTTCCTTCATTGCACCAGGGCTGTGTGTCCCACCCTTGGTTTTCCATCTGATGCTTTGCATCTCTGCTTTTCTTTTCACAGCTTTAGGCACTCGGTTTTGAATTTAACTGAGGGCAACTCCCAGCCCCTGATGACAAAGCTCCAGTGGCTCTTTGCTTTTTTGGAGCACAGTCAGGTAATTATTTCATCTTCTAGTTATTTGTTTGGACTGTCGGCTGCGGAAAGGCTCGTCTCCAAGTTGCTTCCTGCCCAACTCCACTCTGCTGATAAGGAGCTGTGGATCTCGCTGGGTTTTTATAAAGGGATAAATTCTGTTTATGGGAAAGAGGCTAAGTTTAGGGCTGGTGTAGGCAAGCTCCTGTCCCCCTTGAAATCCAGCTGTGTTCACACCAGGCTGCCTGTCTTCAGCCTGTTGCCTTCCTGGGTTGGACTGATGTCATAACAAATTTTGACAATGGAATCCATTCAGTAATAGTTTACATATGTGTCCAACTGAAAAGCCTGTTGTATAAAGCAGAGGTTTCTCTTTCTTTGCTGTGCAGTGAGGAAGGACACCAGAGCAGCTCACTTGTCCCTTTGGTTCATGACAAAGCACAGGCAGCTGATGGATATTGATTCAAAAATGGGTTTGTTAAAAAAAGAAACAAACTCACAAACCTCCCCCTCTTTAGATTCCTCTGTATTTAAGGGAAAATAAAAAACCCCAACATAACAACACTAAGTATCTCTAAATAAATTAATCATGAATGCTTTCTTGACCATCCTGAAATTTAACATGAGTGAATTTTGGAGATACAGATAGGTCATATCCATCTCTCCTCTTGAAAATATATCTTTCTATCCTTAGAAAGACATCATTTTGATAACCCTGTGAATTATCCCACACTGTGAAACCAGTCATCTGTGCTTCTTGATTTTCCAAGCCTTGATTTATAGAGCTAGCTCATTACATTGTACTTTTATGCCATTATGGATTCTTTTATTGGAGAAGAATACAGACAACCTGTTAAATTTAATACTTAATCATAGACAATCCTAGTTTTTGATGGCAGATTAAGGTGTCTGTTATGTCTGATGAGCAAATACAGAAGCTTGTCGTATAGTTTATGGTTAATAGTATTCTGATAATAGCCTTCTAGTTATTTTTCTTCTTTAGACTGTGGTTAAACTTACTTCTTTTCCATGTTAATTAGACAGCAGCTTCCTAATGGCAGTGATTACATTATCTGGTAATGCGGATTACCTGCCTGCAGTGATCAGAACAGGGAGTGGAAGTTTAGTGGGTATTTTGCTTTTGTTATTTTTAAATGAAAGGATTTGGTAAGAGAGATCCTGATCGAATTAAGTGGAGCAACAAATTGGATTCAGGCTGAATTAAGTAGAAGTCTCTGGTTCAGGCGGATAAACCCTTTTAAAACTGAAGGAAGAAATAAACATGTGGATATTTTATGCAAGTGTGTTTAATACAGTGGCTGAAATTCATCCTTGCAGTCCTGGCTTTCAGCAAAACAAGATCTTAATCCTATGCACTGGGATTAGCTCTTGTAGGGGGAAAAAAGGGGACCTTTATAGGCACATGGGTGCAGCCAGTTCCCAGTTATTCGGCTGGAAAGATCCTCTTCTCATCTTTCTATCTTACTGTGTGAAGTGAGAAACAAATCTCTGGGATTAAATACTCTTCTCCTTCTTCTGTGTTGCTGCCAGAGACCTGCCATCTCTCCTGAGAGTTTCCTCTCTGCTTCCTGGCCACCTTGGTTCACCCCTGGAGCTCAGCAGGACTGCTCCGAGTATCTCAAGTACTTGCTGGACCGGTAGGTGGCAATCAGGGTGTTTTTACAGCCTGGTGACAATGGCATCCCTAGACCTGATGTAATCATAGAATCATAAAATCCATTGAGTTGGCAGGGACCTTTAAATGTCATCTAGTCCAACCCCCCTGCAGTGAGCAGGGACATTCTGCACTAGGTTGCTCAGGTTGCTCAGAGCCTCATCAAGTCTGGCTTTGAATGTCTCCAGTGATGGGGCTTCTTTGAGCAACCTGTTCCAGTGTCTCACCACCTTCATGGTGAGGGACCTCTTCTGAAAATCTTTAATGCTGACCCACATGTAAACAGGGCAAGTGACTGAGAGAAGAGGTGTGAGAGTGAAGTCTTGTGGTGAAGGATGGTGAGACTGGTTCATGGCTTCTTGATAGAACAATTTGGGCAGGTTTAGGGGTGAGGTGAGAACTTAGTTCAGCTTGAAAATTTCTGCCTTTGTTCTGAAGGCAAAAGAAGTTGCACCAAGGTCAGATTTTATCCTGACAATACACTCAACCTGCTCTGTAAAATTGTTTTTCCCTTCTCTCACTTGTAAATTCTAAATCTGTTGTCCCTAGAAGTGGTTGGTCAATGGCACAGAGACCTTCAGGTTTCCAAATCCTGCCCAAATCCATGCCACCTCCATCCCTAAGCACCATACATGGTACTAGACCCCTGCACCCTCAAGGGTTAACCTTTAATAACTCCTTTAAGGGAAGAAGAGAAACTTTACCTTAGAAAATACCTATAGCTGTAGTGTTGGTGGATAATGATACTTTTTTTCTCCATCAAAGACTGCATGAAGAAGAAAAAACTGGAAAAAGGATCTACCAGAAACTCAAGGAATCCAGCTTGATGTCTCAGGGGGTGGAGCATCCTTACTTAAACAAGACCTTGATTGAGAAGATGTTTGGGGGCAAAATGATGACAAAGATCCGCTGCCTGAAATGTCTGAATGTCTCCTCCCGAGAAGAAGCCTTCACAGACCTGTCACTGGCTTTCCCCCCATCAGACAGGCATGTGCGTGGGAGCAAGTCTGTTTTACCAGTGGAAGAAATTGGCCCACAGTTTATTGAGCCTCCTGGAAACACAAACCAGCTATCTGGGTCTCCCTGGGTCCGGAGGAAACCTGCCATGGCTGGAGAACCTACAGCTCCAGTGGAAACATTGAGTTTCCAGGAACCTGGAGAACAAGCAAATCCCTCAAGCAGCAATGCTGTTGGTGTGGGTGCAACCAAAGACCCTCTGGTGGCTTTTGGGGAGCAGGCAAGTGCTCCCAAGGACTCCAAATCTGTCCTGGATTTAATTAACTATTTTCTATCCCCAGAAAGACTGACAGCAGAGAATAAATACCACTGTGAGAAATGTGCTTCTTTGCAGGATGCTGAGAAGGTGGCAGAGCTGACAGAAGGTCCACACTACCTCATACTCACCTTACTGCGGTTCTCCTTTGATCCACGGACAATGAAGAGGAAGAAGATCTTAGACAATGTCTCCATCCCAGTGGTGCTCAAGCTTCCTGTCCTTGTCACCCCAGAGGAAACTGAGGGTGTTTGCCAGCATGGGAAGGACAAGGCTGCTCCAGAAAGTGGCTTCATGTCCATCGTGTATGACCTCTGCAGCGTGGTTGTGCATTCAGGCATCTCCTCTGAGAGTGGCCACTACTACTGCTACTCCAGGGAGTGCACTGACACCATCCCCCACGGACAACCTCGTGATGGGGCACCAAAACCACCATCTGACAAGCAGCTGGACTTTGAAATCCAGTGGTACCTCTTCAACGACACCAGGGTTTCCTTCTCCTCCTTTGAATCAGTCAGCAACATCACCTCTTTCTTCCCCAAGGACACTGCCTATGTCCTCTTCTACAGGCAGCGGCCAGGCAGGCAGAGCTGCCAGCTGCACGAGGGTCTGGCTGAGGCTGGCCACCTGCATGGAGAACCTTCCCTCCATAAGGACTTGATGGAAGCCATTTCCAAAGATAACATCCTCTACTTGCAGGTAACTCCCTCCCCTGTGCACTGCAGGTTGTGATCCTGCAGCTCCCAGATCATGGACCATGTTCCCACCCAGCTGAGTGGGATCAGGGTCATGTTCTATGGAGAAATCTGCACTGCTTGCTCCCAAAACCCATTTCCTTCATAATGCCCAGCCTGTTCCAGTTTTCCTGATGAAGTTTCCTGATGAAATTGGGTGCTGAGGTTGGTGCAAGACACCTTGGGGTTGACTTGCTTCTGTCCACCCCTGACAGTTCTGCCTGAATTCTTTTTCCTTAGTGTCTGGGAAAGATGGGTGAGGTGGGAATACAAACTAGAGCAGATTTCATTCAACTGATGGAGAAGTTCAATGCTCTCCAGAACAGCAGTGTCCTGCAAGCCATTGGCAGCATCTGGGGGGAATTTATGGATTTCCTCTTGTCCCCAGAGGTGAAAAGATGATGGAAGGACTAGTTGTTGGGGAGATGTAATACTTTGCTGGGAGCTCTAGGAATGAGCACATGGCCTTCTCACCTCAGTTTAATTTGGAGAAGGCTCCCAGGGGCAACCAAACAGGCTGCTGGCTCCTCAGGGAGTTATAGAATCATGGAGTTGGGAGGGACCTTCAAAGGTCATCTAGCCCAACCCTCCTGCAGTGAGCAGGGACATCCTGCATTAGGTCAGATTGCTCAGAGCCTCGTCAAGCCTAGCTTGGAATGTCTCCAGGGATGGGACCTCCACCATCTGTTCCATTGCCTCACCACCCTCATGGTGAATGACTTCTTTCTGGTGTCTAATCTAAACCTCTTTTAAAAACTTTGTCCCTTGTCCTATTGCTCTATGCTCCAGTCTCTCCCCAAGGGGGGAGAAGATGGTAGCATCCCTCTAGCTGTCTTTTAACTTCAGATACTCTTGTTTTACTTCTCCTCATTTCCTTTTTTCAGGAGCAGGAGAAGGAAGCAAGGAACAGAGCTGCCTACATTTCTGCCTTGCCCAAATCCCCACTGTGGTGGAGAGACTTTGACAAGGACAAGGACGATGACAACTCCTCAGGGGGCTGCAGCCCGGCAGCAGGTGGGGGTGGATCTGGTTCCTTCCATGGACTTGTCTTCTAGCCAATGGCTTAAACCAAGGTCAATGTCAAAGTCAACATCTGTGGGGCCAACCCACAGCCAGAAGGCTCCTCTTCTTCACCTCATCTTGGAGGAAGATTTGGAGAATGTTTCAATGGAAGAGGACTCAGGGGTTGATCTGGAGGCGCCTGGAGGATCTCACCGCTTCCAATGCACTTGGTCTTCATGCCTTAATGTATCTAAGCTAACGTGGAGATGAGCAGCTGCCCACAGGGAAGTGTCCTTTTGCTTCAGCATAATTATATCTTGCCCCCTGTGAGCCATGGGGAAGAGATGGGGACAGAGACAGAGACAAAGAGGGACCCACCAAGACCCCAGAGGTGGAGATGTTCCATACACGTCCCATCTACTGCCTTTCCAGTGGCATGGAGTTGATTTTGGGGAACATCTGCTTGGTTGTTGGCTTTGTTTAACCTCTACAAAAGTAGGAAGAGGCTGTAAAGGCTAAGAAAAGCTGAACAGCTCAAGTGGCAACTCTGATCTGCTGGGGCTGTGAGCTTACAAGCCTTCTTGGTCACAACAAGCAGTGGTAGGTCAACCAAAGGGGTTTTACACAGCACCCAAAAGAGGGTGCACCAATCCCTCCAGCCAAGAGAGGCTGAGCAGGTCCAATAAGGATTTTCTGGGGTCCAGTAAAGCCCCTTTGTGCTACTGGTAAGCTCTGGGTGCTGCTAGTGTACACAGCAGATGCAGACACAAGGCTGTATATCCAGAGATATCTCTAGAACTTAGTTGCCTCCTTCTGCTTCTGTCATCTCATGGCTTTCTGGGCTAAGTCTGCCCTTTAAAACTTGGGCTTTCCTCTGGGATACCTCGAACTGAGTTCCCCTAAAGCCACTAGATATTTATTGTTTTGGTTTTTTTTATTTTAATGCTGATTTGCAAGGAGAGTAACCCAAGCAGTTATATTATATCAACACAGTATAAATATGTACTACAGAAACCAGTGTATTATATAATTCAGGAATGGGACAGGGGCTGATTTTGGTAGTAGGAGGTCAACCTGGGCAGCACATCTACAGGACTACAGCTCATTCCTGTGTCTCACCCCAGATGTTGTCCCTGCCTACTCCTCCCTTGCCCCTAGAGTAGAGATTTCTCTAGCCCAGGTGGCAGAGACTTGTGCCTTAGGTCCTGGGTGCAGGGCCTAGAAGTGGAATGGGAATGTTGTGTTGCCATGGAGGAAAGGGCAAAGCACAGGCATCCCTATGGATAATGCAAGCAGAAAGTCTGCTAGAGAGGACAATTTGGATCAATCCTCTTGTGTATTGTGTTCTTTTATTGCCTTTCCTATATATAAATAAAGGAAATTCATTAATTCAGCATAGAAGTTTAGTGTCCTAATGCAATACTCATAGTTATTGGGCATTTGGGTCAAAAAAGAGATGGGGAAGCTGATGGAATTTTTTTTACTGACCTCATGGATAGAATCATAGAATAGTTTGGGTTGGAAGGGACCTCAAAGATCATCAAGTTCCAACCCCCCTGCCATAGGCAGGTACACCTCCCACTAGATCAGGCTGCTCAGTGCCTTGTCCAGCCTGGTCTTGAACACCTAGAGTGAAAAGGCTGCCTCAACCTCTCTGTTCAACCTGGTCCAGGGTTTCACCACCCTCACTGTAAAGAATTTCTTTCTTATGTCAAGTCTAAATCTACCCCCCTTCCAATTTACATCCATTGTTTCTAGTCCTCCCATCCGATATCATATTAAAAAGTCCTTCCCCTGCCTTTCTGTAGGACCCCCTCAGGTACTGATAAGTTACTATAAGGTCCCCTCTGAGCAGGACAGTTCTGCAGAGTAATGGCTTGGAAGAGGGGGACAGATAGGAGTGGGATGAAGATCCCCATCTCAGAGCTTGGTGTCCTCTGAAGGCAGATCAGAATCCTCTTGGTGGGATTTTGTAGATGAGCAGTGGAGTGCGTTTGCTCTGTATGGAGAAGAGAAGGCTCCAAGGAGACCTCATAGCACCCTACCAGTACCTGAAGGGGCCCACAAGAAAGCTGAGGAGGGACTGTTTGCAAGGACATGTAGCAATAACAAGGGACAATAATTTTAAATTAGAGCAGAGTGGGCTTGAATTAGACATTAGGATGAAGCTCTTCACCATGAGGGTGATGAGACACTGGAAGAGGTTGCCCAGAGAGGTGATGGAGGCCCCATCCCTGTAGGCATTCTACGTGAGGCTTGATGAGGCTCTGAGAACCTTATCTAGTACAGGATGTCCCTGCTCTCTCCATGGGGTTGGACTAGATGAGCTTTGAAGATCCCTTCTAACTCAACACATTCTATGATTTTCCCTTCTTGCTATATGATTGCTTCTATGTAAGTCCACTAGAGTCAAGGTGGAGCTAAGAGAAAATAGATAAGAGAACCATAGTTCTGTTTAGGTTGGAAAAAACCCTTATTAAGATCATTAAGCTCAACTTCTAACCTAGCACTGCCAAGTTGCCACTAAACCATATCTCTACCTGTCTTTTAAATACCTCCAGGGATGGTGACTCCACCATTTCCCTGGGCAGCCTGTTCCAATGCTTGATAACTCTTTTGGTGAAGAAATTTTCCCCAATGACCAATCTAAACCTCTTCTTCCCTAAATATGGTTCTGAAGATGAAGATATACAAAAATTGGTGTTACTAGTATCTTTTATGAACCTCTTGTACAAAGACAGTGCTAAGAGCTTTCATGTTGCCATCATGCCAACTCCCTGCTTTCTACCTGACTGTCACCTGGAGGCATTTTCTGAGCCACGTGTCAGGATGCTGCTTTTGCAGGAGACTTTCTCTGCCTTGATGAGCTCCTAATCTAAATAATCAAGGCAGATAATCAATCTAACATGGAAAATAGAGAGGCTGTATCATAGCTACGCTCTTCCCTAAATACGTCTTGGGTTTTTTTCCCCAAGATTTTCTGAGATGAGCAGGGGCAAACTGCACACAGTGTTCAGCATGGATGGCAGCCTGCATAGTTTCAACAGTGTAATAAGGTGATCTGGTTTGATCTTTCTTCATTTCCTAGAATTCTTAGCACTGGACTTCCCTGAACATCATTTTCACTGAGCCATTGACTGGAACTATTTTGATGCAGCCATAAAATCATAGAATCACAGAATAGTTTGGGTTGGAAGGGACCTTAAAATCATCGTGTTCCAACCTCCCTGCCATAGGCAGGGACATCTCCCACTAGAAGGTCCCATCCAGCTCATTCCTCACCCACTGAATGGTCCATTCATCAAACCTCATCACAAAAAGGACATTGTGTGACTGGAGAAGGTCCAGAGAAAGGCAATGGTGCTGGCAAGGAGGCTGGAGCACAAGTCTTGTGAGGAGCAGCTGAGGGAGCTGTGGGTGTTCAGGAGGCTGAGGGGAGACCTTCTCACTCTCTACAAATCCCTGAAAGGAGGGTGTAGAAATGTGAGGATCATTCTCTTCTCCCCAGCTGCAGGTGATAGAACAAGAGAAAACCTCCTCCTGTTGTGCCAGAGGAGGTTTAGACTGGATGTTAGGAATAGTTTTGGGACTGAAAGGGTTATCAAGCATTGGAACAAGCTGCCCAGGGAAGTGGTTGAGGCACCATCCCAGGAGATACTTAAGAGATGGGCAGATACAGAGCTTACAGATATGGTTTGGGGGTAATTCTTGTCAGAGTTAGGTTTGGACTTGATCTGAAATGTCCCTTCCAACATAGATAATTCTATGATTTTTATGTGGCCACAGGAAGGTCCTCATCTCTAGGTTCAGGATCCTAGATCTGCTGCAACATGAGGTGGTGATGCTGCTCTTTGTCTAAGAAAAAGAGAGTTTCAGCACCTGTGCTGTAGGGAGGTGTCTTTTCCACAAGTGTCTTATGTTTTTGAAGTAGATATAAGTGTCTCAAAGGGGGGAATTTGAACTTCTAACTCCAGGGAAAATAATTTGTTCTTGTGAATAGGTTTCATGGGCGATTTGGTGTCCTGACCTGAAGCTCATAGATGCTGAGCTGCTGATGAGTGAGGAAAGCATCATTTGTGCTCACCCTACTCATATCAAAGTGTATCCCTGGAGCAGACATCTAGTATGAAATTCACTTTAACAGCTTTAAAATGCAAAGTTTGAGTTCTGGAAAAAAAAACTCTAAGCCATCCTAAGGGCCCTAATTGCACAGACAGACACCTGAAGCTGTGGGAGTTACTCGGCGACACGCTGGGAAAGATGCTCTCAAATCTTTAAAGTTATTGCATAATTCATCTCGAGCAGGTCATTAATTCCCCCTTTCTCTCCCCACTCTGAGTCCATGCTGGGAGTCACCAGTGAGAGATGTCCTTTAATTTTCATTCTTTTATTGTCCTGTTGCTTTCTCGCTGCATATACAGTACTTAAAAATGAGATCACCTTCACGTTGGGCATGTACCATGTTTATTAACAGCAAAAAAAAAAGTATTATCTAGGCTTCACTCAAGACCAGTTTACAGGATAAATAATTGTTTCAAATTACTTAAAAAAAAACCAAAACAAACAAAACAAAACAACAAACCCCCAGAGAATAAATTAATAACTTAAGTGATTAGCTGTCCACAGTGATTTGAAAACTTAATAACCATTCAAACAGTGACACCACAAGAAGACACGAACTGTACAGTTTGCCACAGATTACTCTTGTCCTTTCGTTCTACAAATGGAAAAAAACCCCTAAAAATTAAAAATACTCCTCTTTAAGAACAGTCATAGACTTTGAAACACACAAAACACCCCTGCAACAGCTTTGTTTCCCCCTCCCACCCCCCTTCACAGCAGGTTAAGAAACAAATGGGACAACAACTACCTTAATTTGGCTGGGTTTGTTCCCACTCAATGATGCTCAAAGCCTATAGGGACCCATTTACTTGGCCAAGGGCTGGGTTGAGTGGGATGTAACTACTCTCTAAAGGTTTGGTCCTAACCCTACAGGATTCATTGTCGGGCTCCCCAAAAAGCCCAGGGTCCTGCTCCCTTCCCCTCTCCATGGTGTGCTTCAGCCACCACTTCCCAAGGGCTCTCAAACAAAAGGTGGCATTTTCAGGGTCAATGTGGCAGCAAAATGTTGAAACTGTGCAAATGGCTTTCCCCCCCCTCTCCACCCCCTTCAGCCAGGAAGAAAATCCTGTCAAGATTTTCACACTTTGTTAATTAATGATGAGAGTCTTTTTAATGAGTTTTGCAGAGCAATGATGATGTGCAGAGCGTGTGATGCTGGGTGTGACAATGGGGTAGCACCACATGGCACCAGCCCCTTTGTTTGCAGACTCAAACCAGCTCTTTGCAGGATTAAATGTCAATTTATTACACCTCACAGCACATCTGTGAGGTGGGGAAATAAGTATTAAAAATCTCCACAAGCCAGACAGAAAGCAGGATAGAGAGAATTCTAATGAATCCCTCGTGTCCCACCTGAAGAGATAAAGTGTGGTGTCACACAAAATGCAACAATAAAAAAGATGGCTTCTTGTCTCCTGGTTTTGGGGCAAACCTCTCTCATATAATCAACCCATTGGCCCACAAATATGTTATATGTTAGCAAAGGGCAGCATTGAAAATTAAGAGCCTGCAGACTGGAAGCAAGTCCATTGAGAGGCTCTTTTAGCTCCAGAGATGAAAACATGTCACCCAGATGTTGGTGGCAGGTGTGGAAATTTAGATATGGCATGACATATCCAACTGTGGGTTGGTGGGAGAGAACTGTTTGGTGACACCCTGCTACATGTCAACTTTCCTGAAGAGCAGCCACTGAAGGAGCAACCTGATCAACAGTACAGCCCTTGGAGCTGCCAACAAGGAGATAAAATTCCAACTACAAGAACGAGATGCCAGGGACAGGCTGATAGAGGAACAAACTGTTCCTGGCCAGTGTGAGGTCATTGTAACATGTGGGCAGATTGGTGCTTTCTGGGCAGAGGAGATGCAAACAGAGTCACCACTCTTGGGACTTACCCAGGATGCTTCACCCTCAAACCTAAATTGGTTTATTTTCCCTTGTGATTTGAAGCTGGACTGGTCCCTCTGATTTTCTTAATGATTTTTTGCTGGCCATGCACATCCTCTGGCTCAGTCCCTGTCTGAGGTTGGGTTTATTCTCTGCTCTTCTCCCTTCTTGTCATCAGTGTGGATTAAGCTACCTTACTGGGTGAGCCCTAGGGATTGAGTTGTGCCTTGCCACTTGGCTTCATGGCTGGAGAAGAGCCCCTGGTCCTATTTATGATGCTTTTAAACTGTAGGTGCTGCCTTTGGCCCCTTTCCTCACATGGAGGAGTCTCCACTCAGCCTTGGCAGCACAGACTCTCAGAGGAGAGATGCCCCTAATTCAACTCTTGCTCCAAGCAGGACTCAGGGCTTGATGCAGTCTGGTGTTGGAAAGCTTCAAGGATGGAGTTGGCACAACCTCTTGGGATTTCTTGTGAAGCCATTGTACTGCTGCCCTATTATCAGTCCAAAAGAGCCCCAGAGCAAGGTGTGTCCCATCATGGCCAGGTCCTCACCACTCTTCTGGTAGGGCTTCCACTACCCAATGCAATGGTGGGCACATGTCTTGGAACTCTGTAAAAGACATGGTGCTGTGGTATCATGCTTTTGGGCATGATGATCCCCTCGAGGGCAAAGCATCCTGGATAAGTCCCAAGAGTGGTGGCAGCTCCTCTTCCACCACTGCATAGCCATCAATGAGCAAAAACTCCCCTTCACAACCCACAAATCTTCTCTGTAGTTGTAACTCAAGACAAGCCAAAGAAGAACATGGTAAAGACACACACTCAAGTTTTGCTGGCAAACACTCTCGCCTTCAGTCCTTCCAACCATGCTGGGCTAGATGACTTCTAAAAGTCCCTTCCAACACAAAATATTCTACAATTCTATGTTCCCCCATATGTAACTCTTCTCACTGAACCTAGCTCCAAATCTATCCCAATCTAGACCCTGGTCAACTCAAGCCTTCCTTAGCCACCTTTTGGTTCCAGCTCTGGATTTGTCCCTATTTACCAGACACTCAGCTTTGCCATGGATCAATCTGCACTCAGAAGTATTTTATATCTCCAGCTTAAGTCCAAGTCTGGAATCTATTTAGAACTGGAAATGTGTTCCCCACCAAACACTCAAACATCAGTCCAGAGCAGACCATCTCCAAAGCAGCTCACACATCACACCACCAGCAGCTGGAAGTCACAGCAAGGGGCACACACTTTTGGAGAATTCTCCCAGGGAGAAGCTTTGAGCCATGGCCCTGGTACTTCATAAAACTAAATATTGAGGTCATGATGCTTGTTGAACAGACAGCCCTTCTCCGTGAGCACACACATCCACACACCTAAGACCATCTCTTTTCTTAAAAGGCATTGAAGAGCTGAAGAGCAGGCTCTGACATGAGGACTCAAACCACTCTAATTGCAATTAAAAAGAGCCATTTGCAGTGTTCTCAGCTTCCTAAAATACCTGGTATCTCACAGAATAGTCAGTCATTCTTGAGCACCCAAGTACAGAGTGGATGTGATCAACTCAGTGCCTTCAGGACAAAGTTCTTGGCAGTCTGTGTAATTGAAACATCTGCTTTTCAATATGTTTTAAGACTAAATGCTGCACAAACATTAATCATCAGGGACTGCTGTAATCAGCTCAGCAATCGTCAGGGATGACTATTTCCACTGCAGCCATTGATTACTCAATGGCTTTCAGGAGGGGTTGATAAAGTTATGTCTACATAGCAATGTGTGGAGTCTACAGGCTGCTGCTAAGTTTGAAGTGGCTGTTTGCAGTGTGCTCAGCAGAAGAAAAATAAATATGAAGGAATATATCTGTTGATGTCACTGCAAAGCAAGGAGGGACAAACAGCAGTTTAAAAAACAGCTACTTCTGAGCTGTCTTGGTCCTTGGCCTGCCCAACACTGATGACGGGGAGCTGAGGATGATCATGAAAACCAATGATCAAAACAGGAAAAGGGAAAAGAACTATCTCATGCCAGAGCCTGCCCTGTGAACAAACACAGACATAGGAAATGGGAAGAGTTGCTCCAAGGGGCTTTTCCAATCTGAATTCTTTGGATTAAATGTGGAAGTGGGCACTGGATCATTGAATCATAGAATCATAGACTTGTAAGAAACATTAAAAGACCATCAAGTCAGAACCCCTGCAATAAGCAGGGACATCCTGGACTAGATTAGGTTGCTCATCAAACCTGGCCTTGAATGTCTCCAGGGATGGTCCTCCACCATCTCTCTGAGCAACCTGTTCCAGTGTCTGACCACCCTCATGATGAAGGACTTTTTCCTAATGCCTAATCTCAATCTGCCCTGCCCTGTGAGGGATAAATCCAGTCCTGAAGCAGAAACACAGGGTCTCAGTCAAATTCATCCCAACATCATAATTCTGCTGTCTCTCAATATATTGAGTTGTCTCTCAACCCACTGACAATCAAAAAAAAGCTGTTGCTTCCCCCTTGCCTGACCACTTCCAGGGTACTTTTGGGACTTGTTGAGCTCCCTGTCTCACAGATGGAGCAAAAAACTCAATCCAAGCATGGTTTAGCACTCGATTTCACCAGGCTTTTGGTCTGATTAATGATTTTTTTAGCCAGGAGCTGTGTTTAGTTTGACTCTTGAGAATATTTGTGCTGTTTTACTGTGAACAGACCCAAAGCAGCATAAAGGGCTATTCCCCAAACTGCTGTTGCAATCCATCCCAGAGGTGGATTGCATTTTGGCGTGATAGGAGGAGAACAGCACAATTTTGGCAGGGAAATAAATCTGTTGTGCACCCTTCTCTCCCCCAGCCTCATTTTCTTTTGTGCCTGCCTAGTAGTTTAGAGGGTTGAATTGGAAAAGAAAAGCTTTCCACTTGTGTAACATTTGCTCACACCCAGCTGTGTGAAAGTGGGCTCTGGATCAGGCACAATGTTCAATGTCCCCTGAGATGCAGTGATGAAAAGAGCTACAGAAATAGGGAGCACTCTACCCTGGTCCTCACTGTCCCACTATGCAGCATCCAGCAACAGGCAAAGGCCCTTGCAGACCACAACACATTCCTGGCTGTGATGTATTTTCCCCTTTGGGAAATTTTCCCTCTTTTTTTAATTTTAAATCCTAGACAATCATTGTTTTATCATGAGCATTAGGACATTTACCTCATTACTTCTCTAAAAGGCTTAACACTTTGATGTCTTAAAAGCTTTGTCAGGGCTTTTCCATTAATATCCTTCCCTTTCGTGGCATGTGAGAAGAAAATGCAAACTGATGTTGCAAGTTTAAGACTTATTTTACCAGCACACAACCCTTTAGGGACTGGTGTCCTGTTCCTGTGTGTGGGATGATGTCTGGCTCTTTATGGAAAGACCAAAATTAAACAAATGTGTTAACACTCAAGCATCAATAATCAATGTAACTCGGTGGTGTTGGTGGAACATAGAGCCTGTGGCACTGGGAGGGGTTCAGCTGTCAGAAAGAATAGCTCCAAGTTATTTAATAAATATTATTACCTAATCTTTCTTACGTCTCATCTGCTTGGCTCTCAACATGCTGTTGGCCCTGCTTATCCCTGTCAGCACTCACTGTCTGGCAATCAGGCTGCTCCGTGGCAGTCATTAGTCCTTCCTGTTTTCGTGAGATCATGAATTATTATCTCTGCAATAAACTGCCTCTTCCTTCTCTGCTCTCTGTGCCTGGAAGCTGCCTGGAGAGCGATCCCAAAGTCTGGATGTGTCAAGGGTGCTGGCAAGATTCCCATCTGTAAGTAGAGCCTAAAGTCATTAATGTCAACAAGCCCCTTTTCCATGCTGAAGGTGGGGAGAAAACACCTAGTCCAGCCCTTTGCACCCACCACAAAACAACCACAATGATACATTAAACCTAACAGAAACATCTTGCCCTGACTCTCCTCACCAAGTCTCTTCCCGTTCCATCATCAACCAACATTTCGTTAACTCCACTCTTTTCCTACAACAAATACCCAACCGGGCCTCCTCACCCAAGAACAACCCTTGCAGTACAACATCCACCTTCTTCTAGTCCTCTCAACAGCCTCTCATCCCCCCTTGACATTCATCTTCCTGCCAGTCCAGATATACAGGGTCTCCAGATCCTCCCTGTGCTGCTCATACTCAGCCACAGAACTTCTCATGGCAACCACAGATATTGGGATCTCACTCTCCATGGGCTTCTTCTGGTGCCACAAAGGCCAGATTTTGGTTTTTGAGGCCAGATCCATAAGCAACTTTTTTTCAGATAGGCAATGGGTCAGGACTTTAATTCTTCTGTTCAAAGCCATCCATCCCATTGTCCACTAGAGATGCTGGAGAGCATCATCAGCAGAAAATACCATAATGAACTTGATTGTTTCACACATACATGTATGTGAGGGTGTGCTGACACATGTCTCTGTGTGTTTGTGTGAGAGGGCAAGCCCTGGACTTCTAAGTCAGTTCAACAGAACAATCTTTAGGATGCAATTCAAGCTCCTCAAGGTTAACAACCACAACCAAAACCATGAGGGCTGTCCCATCAGGAGGAAAACAACCCTCAGAGGTTTTTTGAACAAATTATTTACAAGAGATGGCCCATCAGGAGGAAAACAACCCTCAGAGGTTTTGAACATATTATTTACAAGAGATGGGACAACAAAAGTAGTGGCCCTTGTTCACTTCTAGGTTTGGGAGGAGGCAGAGAAGAGGGCAACCATAAGGAGCAGGGAATGATGTCACATGAGAGATGCTGCAAACTTGCATGAGTAGGGTATGGAGGAAGATGGGGAGAGATGATGCAGTGTTAGCACATATAAGGTGGCTTTAAGAGCTGTGAGCAAAAGACATGTAGGGTGAAACCTGGTATTGCTAAGATGAAGTTCCTGGATAGTGCATCCAGCAGCTAAAGCATGAACCAAGCCACCAAAGATAGTTGGTCTTTGTCACTGGCAAACAGTATCCGCCAAGTCTTCCCCTGAAATTAACTTTGTTTTTTGTCCTAAAAGAGAAAAAAATAATGAAGACCCCCTCCCCTTCACAGACCAGTCTTAGAAGCCCAGCCCAGTGGAGCTGGTAGTCCAGCTAAGGAAAACCACCAGGACATTTGCCTGTTTTGCTGCCTGCCCCAGGCTCTAGGGCTTCGTGCTCTTGGTGGGCTCTGAGGACTGCCTCACATCAGTCCACTCCTGCATGGTGCTCTGCAGTGCCTGTGTCTTCTCCTTGTCCACTTGCACGTAGTCAACCTTCTCATCTGAGGCAACTGATGAGGTGGAGGGCTGTAGAGAGGAGGAACATGGCCACATTGTCACTCATTAGTTCCCTGCTCTTCCATTTCACTTCTTCCCTATAGAAGAACCAAGAGTGCTGCAAGTCCACCAGTACCCCCTTTCTTGAAGACACATCACTCTCCCTCCAACCCTCTGAAGGGTCTTGGATGAAAGATTAAAGTCTCTCTGCATCTTTCTTGTGTGAGACTGCAATGCAATGGGAGGGGACAAACAGCCCCTGGGTCTCTACTTTCCCACCAAACTCTGGGAGATGAATGTTTGGTTGCAACTGGGATATTCAACTGCTGATATGGCAAATTCAACACTGCATCTTCCTCATTTTCTTACAATTTTCTTATATAAAAATCCCCTACATCACTCTGCTCTGCTATCTTTCCACACCTATGAATCTAGATTATTTTCATCCCTAAAACAACAGATGTCTTTGCAGGTTCACCCAGGAGATCTCTTAAGGAAGACAGAGATACTTTCTTCCTTAAAGTCCTGAAACTTTGTCTCTCTCTACAAGCAGTGGAGCCCTCAGCTGCTTGCAGCTGGAGCCAGATGATATTTTTTTAGTGTCTAAAATCACCTCTCCAGGCTGGAATATAATTTAGATTGGTAATACCTGCAAGAAATATTGGCAGGCAGGAAGAAATAATCAAGGAGCAACTGCCAAATAATGGGAAGGCTGAACTAGTGGGATGCTTCGCCTGGGAAATGGGGTGGTGTTTGAGAAAGTTGAATCCAACTCACAAGTGGTTCCCACAAAGGTTTATACAGTGCCTTGCCCTTCACCATGTCCTTCCTCAGGGGCTGCTCTGCTTGAGACAGTCACTTCTTCCCTCTCCTAATTTGCTCAGGGACCCACCAGGACCTGCCTTTGGTCCATCCCCAGCCCTCCTGTCACCCCTAGGTGTCCTCATCTTGGGACATGGTCTTGTTGGGAGATTGTGGAATCTCCATCATATGAGACTTTTAAGCCTTATCTGTCACCTTGGGAATTTGTTCCCTTTTGATGTGGGGATGCCCTGAGGTCCTCCTTTGGGGACACTTCCAGTAGGGCTGTAGATATGCAACAGAGACTGACTCTTCAGGAAAAATCCAACTTCTGAGGTTGCTGTGTCACTTACCCAACCCTGCCCAGGGCTTTGAATTATGTGCATAAAAACCCCTTAAAAAAAGCATCACTTTAAATCAGAAGTTTAAAAAAATCCCCCATACCTTTCTGTGTGGCCCTGGTGAGCTTGGCTGGAAATCCAGGGCCAGATAATCCACACTCCCTGAACTCTTTTTAGGTGCTGGGCTGTTGGTGCCACTAGGAACAGGAGAAGCAGAAATGGGGTTTTGCTAATGCAGGGAAGAGACAGGAGAGATAATGAGTATTAAAATGGGAAAAAAAGATTAAAAAAAAAGGAATTAACACAAAATCTGGCAATAAAATACCTCGGTGGCAGTTTCAAAAGATGCCCCAGCCTGGATATGTGGTCAGCTGGGTATGCAGAACCATTGGGAGAACATAGATATTTTATATTGTGCTAACAGATATTTCAAGTCCATGCTCATGATTTTATGTCTCAGAGCAGTTCTGCTGCCTTTGAGTTGGTTTTATTCACATGCCTGATATGAGATGTGGGCTTCAGCATTTCCCAAGAACCACACCTCAGTGAGGCCAGACCAGCTCTGGGATCTTCATTAGTGACCACCACACAGAGCAAAGATTTCCTCTACCCCCCCTTTTCCCCCCTTAAGTTACACAGCCTCAAAAATATGCTTCTAGTCAGCAGCTTTGCAAAGAAAGACCAAATCCCCTCCCTGTGAGCTGTGCCACTCCCAGCTGCTGCTCTGATAGCCCCTGCCCTCCACACAAACATGATGTCAGCAGCTATGAGGGGAGGGGCGAAACAACCCTGAAAAAAATCAGCCTAAATTAGGAAAACACACCCTGATGCTCTGTAGATGTTTTATACCCCCTCTTAATTCCAGGCAAGGTAGGCAATACGTGTTTTTCCTCACATATACAGTTAAAACCCTGATTGGATTTGTCATTTTAGGAATGAAAGCGATTCTGTGCACATTGGGCTGTAGATAATGCTGTGCACTATCTGAACAATTCCACAGCATGAGCCAGGAATGTGTTTGCAGAGCAGGGGAATGTGTATGTCCTGTCAGAATCATCTGTCTTAGCTGTGGGGGCCCTTACCATGGCCACGTAGTTCTCCTCACTGTCTCCTGAGTCAGTGCTGGTGATGCTCTGGGAGGAGACAGGGCGACAGTACTGCAAAGAGCCAGCGTTGAAGCTCTGGCTGTAAAGACAAAAGGAAAGATGTTAATGGTGGCTGTGGGTGCTGCTTATCCAAAGCCAAAGAGAGATGTCAGAGGGCAGCACTAAATGCCTCCAAACATCACCTCTCAGACCTGGGTACTCCATGTGAAGAAGAGTTTGAAGTACTGAGGTTCTCCAACCTGACCTTCCCTGGGGTCAAAAATACCTGGGTTTGGTTTTCTCATATTTTTCCTTTCTAGGATGCTTCAATAACATCAGAGGACTAGAGCACCTCTCCTAGAAGGACATACTGAGAGAGCTGTTCAGCCTGGAGAAGGCTCCAGGGAGACCTCAAAGGGTCCTAGCAGTGCCTAAAGGGAGCCTACAGGAAAGCTGGGGTGGGACTGTTTGCAAGGGCATGGAGCAACAGGATGAGGGACAAGGGTTTTAAACTAGGGCAAGGAAGGTTTAAATTACAGATTAGAAAGAAATTCTTCCCCATGAGAGTGGTGAGAAGAAGAAGTTACCAAGAGAGGTGTTGGAAGCCCCATTCCAGGAGATATTGAAGACCAGGCTCTGAGTAACCTGATCTAGTGCAGGATGTCCATACTCACTGCAGGGATGGTTGGACCTGATGGCCTTCAAAGATGTCTTCCTACTCTAACCATTCTACACTTCTATGATCTTCCCTTCTTGCTGTTTACCCATAACTCTCCTTCTATCAGCTACATAAATCAGTCTCCACGGACTCTTTTATCCCACAGGAAATATTTGATTGTGGAGGATTCAGTGCCAGCCTGGGTGAAGCTTTGCACCTCCAGCCTCAGCACAGTTCCAGGGTTTGTTTATCATGCAGGGAGGGCCCTATCCAAATTTTTTTTTTTGCTGGAAAACAAAACAAAAAATAAAAATTAAAAAAAAAATCTCTGAGGCGTCGTCTTGTGCTTTCCATGAGCCCAATCTAATTATACCCAATAACGTAATGCAATCAGCGTCTGGCATTAAAGCTGGAGCCTTAAAAAGCTATTTGTTGCCTTGCAGGAAAGGCAGGGTCATATGATTAGCTGATAAGGGAAAAAATCCATTAGCTCCTCTGAGGTTGGGCATCTTGTCAATCAAATCCTGCTCGATGTTTGCAGCTCATGCCCTGCAGTCAGTCCCCACACAATCCAATTTGTTAGAGGAGTCACAGCAGCCAAGCTTTGCTCCTTTGCCTCTCGTTGGGCAACATCACACCATGAATTAGCAGCAGCAGAGCTGGAGTCGTGCAAATCCTGTTATTTTTGGCAGACTTTGCTCTTGAAGTGCTTTGGTTTCGTTTTGCAGACTTCCCTCAGGCTGGGCTTTGCTTTCAAGGCAATCAAAACACACCTTGTTCAGACCCCTGCAAGTGTCACTCTATTTTGAGGCTGCAGAGGGTGTTTGGGATTGGGAAGACCCCAAACATGCCCCGTGCTCCCAGTCCAGCTGAGTTGGGGTAGCTGAGCTGGCTCATGAGTTGTGATGGGACACAAGTCCTGTGTCAGAGCCACATCTCCCCCAGGCGGTGTCAGATCCCACAAATAGGAAATGAAATCAAGGGATCCTAATTAGCTAGCTGCTTAGCCACATGCTGGGCTTTCCTGTGAAATCCTGACCTAAACAAATTTATCACCCTGCCACCAGCTGGGATGTGGAGACTCTGGCTTCTTACAGCTCTTGACAATGCTGCTGAGAGGTCCAAAGGAGGAGCCACTTCATTTCAACAGCATCTGGCCCAGGTCCTAAGCATGGCCCTGATGCAACCAAGGAAGTCCCAAATCACCATAGTGAGGTAGGATATTTTAGGAAAGTTCTATAAATGCCCTTTTTCCCGGATAGCTCCTGCTGGTCCCTGCTGGTGGGAGGATCTTGGGCATCCTTATGCTGATATTTTCACTGTATGACATAAGTCTGCAGCTTCTTCTCATAAAATTGACAAAAAACACTCTGAGGGCTGAAGAGATCATCTAGCTTTTGGAAAAATTTGGCTCTGCATCCAAAATCTGGGCTCACTTCTAGTTTGCTTAAAAAACCCCACATCCCTTCAACAAAAGGAGGTGGTGGGCAAGAAGAAACCTCTGTAGTGAGTAGAAGCAGAAGGGCTGCCAGCATCCCTCAGATGCTCATTCAGAGATGTCTCATCTGTGACAAAGATGACATGGATTATGTGTGAAATAATCCAAAAGGTGATGTGGCCTCATCTGGACATTAGCAAAGAGTGAGACCAGAGACCTGCTGTCAGAACAGAGCAAGAATTCATATCCCAGCCATTACTCACCTTGGCCTGGACCAGGATTTTGTGACCGGTGATTTGAAAGGAAGCTCATCGATGACAGTGTTGTTCCTCAGGTCCAGAGGCGATGGCTTTGCTGAGAAGAAGAAAAAGCCTTTATTTAGAGGCAGCACATTCCTACAATTCAGAGTCCATGACTGGCAGGGGAAGGTCCCCAACAAATTGCTGGCTGCTTACCATTCTGCTAACCCCAACCCTCCTTGCTGATGATAAATACTCTCAACCAAAATCCCTGTAGCTTTTTACACCAACACAACACAACACAGTGGTGAATTTGCCCCTCTGACCCACAGCAACAAGCTAGATGGGTAGCCCCAAAAGGGCCATGTGCCTCTCAGGGAATGCAGATCTGCTAAAAATACCCCAAATCCCAGAGTATAATGAACTAATTCATTAGGGAGCTGTGATAACCTGTTGGTTGGGGAAAAGATCAAGTTCTGCCAGCCCTGGATTGCATTTAACCAGAGTACTTTCTGGGAAATGTTATCTGCAGGATAACATGAAAACCTTCTATTTAGTGGAAGAGAAGACTACTGTGTTTCATCCCCAGCCTTCACCTAAAATAGTGATGGGCTTAGCAGCTGACACCCTAGTGATGAACACTTTCCTCCTTGGCATATCCTTGGTGACCTGTTGGTTGATGGTTTGGAGAGGGATTTGGAGTTGTGGGCAAAGCCCTGAGGACCCAAAGCTGTGTGGATGCAGCCAGTAGGAGATTTTGGGTCCTCTGAATACAACACAGATTTTGGGGTGGAGCACAGGGAGAGGTGGAGGCAAAAGGAGTGAGATCATGCCCGTGACATGCATTTCCTGTAAAGGAACTATCCAGCAAGCATTTGAGGAACCCTCAGACCCTCCAGGAAGGGTTTGAGACAGATCGTTCCCACACTATGAAACCTTCCTTTGCAACACAGTCCCCCTGAAAGAAAAAAGGGCATGGGGAAGATCTCAAGATCTGGTGGTTGCAAATCACACCCCACATTGGACTCCCCTAATGACAAGATATTGAATCATAGAATGGTTTGGGTAGGAAGGGACCTTAAAGATCATCGAGTTCCAACCCCCCTGCCATAGGTAGGGACATCTCCCACTAGATCAGGATGCTCATCCAGCCTGGCCTTAAACACTTACAGAGAGGGGACATCCACAACCTCTCTGGGCAACCTCTTCCAGTGTCTCACCACCCTCACAGTAAAGAATTTCTTTCTTATATCTAGCCTGAATTTCCCCTCTTCCAATTTACATCTGTTATTCCCAGTCCTTCCATCACACATCCCATTAAAAAGTCCTACCCCTGCCTTTCTGTAGGCCCCCTTCAGGTATTGAGAAGCTACTATGAGGTCCCCCCTGGGTCCAAAGAATTTTCCTAAACCCAAACATCCTTACCTTTGCGGTCAGGTTTGAGGTTTCGGTTGACTGGTGGGGGTTGGATTTCACTCAGCCGCCTGTGACACTGTGCCATGGCTCCTCCTTTATGCACAGGGAGGGTGGTTGAGGACAACCCCACCAGGTCGAAGTGATGATGCGGTCCAGGGCTCATGGGGATGTAGAGGTTTTGGGCGTTGTCGTTGGCTTTCTCAGTGTGGATGAGGGGTGAGGAACCAGGGTTCATGGGTACGTAGTTGTCCTCAGAGTCAGTGCTGTGGGAACGGGCCACCGCTGCCTTGGCTTGCTGAGACACAAGCAGGAGAACACATTGTGAGCATCAGACATGGCTCAGCCCCATCTCACTGTAAATCCCATCATCTCCAAACATCTGAGGTGAGACCAGCTCTAAAATCTCAGCATAGAAGGAAGGGATGGTCTCTCCCCCTCCTTGGCCATCACTTTGTGCTAAGAGTATCTACCTCCACTGTTTCCAAAACATTAGGACATCCTGAGTTCAGAGAAAGGTTTTAATCACCCAGACTAGAGCTTCTCATGACCAGACAGTACAGAAGCATGTTTAACCTGGAAAGTAAATTTTCCCTGGGCTCTGGCCATGACTAAAATGCAGTATGAAAGGCTGTTTTAATGTCATTTCCAGCTCAGGAAGTCTTAGAAAGTGCACAAAAGAGCCTCTTCTGGCAACGCATCAAAATTCAGCTCAGCAGCATCCCAGGCTTTCAGGAAGAAGGCTGCTTTTTTTGGGGGGGGGTCAAACCTCCAGGTAGATACACTTTGTGGAAGCACCCAAAGCAAAGCTCTGAATGAGGTGCTGGTGTCCCTCTATCTCCACCCTGCATGTTTTAAACTGAAATCAGTAATAAAACCCTTCCAGATTTATCTCTGCAGGACTGAGCTGTAGAGATCCCACCTGGAAGTGACTTATTGCTGGATGTACAAGCTACAAATGGTGCAAAATGGTGGCCTGTACCAAGGCCAACTCACCAGGTAGGAGTTGTACCCATCGTTCATCGACTCGACTGACTGCACGGTGCTGCCTCCCCCCTGCTGGGGGTATTCGTACGTCTCACAAGAAGAAGCTGCAAGACAACCACAAATTCACAATGTGTCCCAGCACAGCTGCTATCAGAAATAAACAAAATCCACATACTGGGAGGGAGGTCCCTATTGTAGGTGGAAAATATGGTTTTTTGCCCATCACAAGCTCTCTGCTCTGACGAAGCTTACAATGAGCATTGCTGATGCATCAATGCACGTGCCACACAGGTCTAACCTGGTTCTGTCAAAGCCATCAGAATTCCAGGGGTAAAGATGTCAGATAAGGTAGATCAAGGTGACAAAACTGGGTTAAGGGAGAGCTCTGTTACAGCTCCCTCAGCAGATGTAAGGGTTGGCAGCCTCCAGTGAGGGGAGGAAGGGGTGAGGATGGGGTGCTAAGCTCTCAGACTGGTCTATCTGCTGGTGAGTATGGTTCTGATCTCAGCCTAGATGTTGGAATTTAGATGGAAGAGGCATTTCAGGGATCTGTATCTATCATTTCATAGAATCATAGAATAGTTTGGGTTGGAAGGGACCTTAAAGATCTTCTAGTTTCAACCTCCCTGCCATAGACAGGGGCATCTCCCACTAGATCAGGTTGCTCAGTGCCTTGTCCAGCCTGGCCTTTTCTCTCCAACCATCTCTTCTAAGTTTGTAACTATCTCATCCCTGTGCTCAGTGTTGGAAAGGGCATGTTCAACCATGGCCAATGGGAAAGGTGACTCTGCTGCACTGAGGCTGACAGATCTTGGAGACGTGTAAAATTACATCACTGTCTGGTGAGCAAAACCAAGGCAGTTCCAGGCTGAAATGCATTCTGATAAACTAAATGGGTTATGAAATGAAAAAAAAGGAGGCTAAATGTGGCTGAAATCACCAAAAGCTGGTGAAGATCTGCATGGGCAAGTAGGTTTGGGGTTTTGTCTCGAGATACAACGGAGTCAAGAGCAGGTCTGAAGGGCAGATCACTGGGGATACCTTTCCCTGCCTGTTAAACACAAAAACCAGGGCCAGATGGTCAAAGGGCTGGAGCAACTGCCCTATGAAGACAGGCTGAAGGAGTTGAGGTTGTTCAGCCTGGAGAAGAGAAGGCTCAGGGGGGACCTTATAGTAACTTATCAGTACCTGAGGGGGTCCTACAGAAAGGCAGGGGAAGGAATTTTTAATATGATATCGGATGGGAGGACTAGAAACAATGGATGTAAATTGGAAGGGGGTAGATTTAGACTTGGCATAAGAAAGAAATTCTTTACAGTGAGGGTGGTGAAACACTGGAACAGGTTTCCCAGAGAGGTTGTGGATGCCCCCTCTCTGGAGGTGTTCAAGACCAGGCTGGACAAGGCACGGAGCAGCCTGATCTAGTGGGAGGTGTCCCTGCCTATGGCAGGGGGATTGGAACTTGATGATCTTTAAGGTCCCTTTCAACCCAAACTATTCCATGATTCTATGATACTGACCAGGGAGAGCTTCTTTCTGTTCATTCCCCTGGTAGATATCAACAGCCAGCCCAGCCCCACCATAACCCAGAGGGACTGACTGCTCCAAGGCTGTTGGAGAGGACCAAGCCACCCCCAGGTCCCCATCCCCAAATTCACCTCGGTGCAGCCTGCTGTTCTCCACTGCTGGCAGTGTGTTTCTCCGTGGAATGGTGGCAGCCATGGGGGTCAGCCCTAAGCTTTCACCAGGCTGGGGACGTTGGGGGGGGCTACCCCATCTCAGCTCTGTTTGCCCAGGTTTTGGGGGTCGTGGAGGTGGAGCAGCGGGTGAGTCACTGGCGGCCACAGCCAGAGCATTGTGGTTCTTGTCCAGTGTAAATGTCCTGGGGATCTGGTAGACTGAAAGCGGGGTGGCAGGGATGTCATAGGAGTCCGTGGAGAGCTCTCCAAACTCCTTGCATAGGGTGTTGTTGGGAGTCTTGTAGGTGTAGACCTCCTCGTTATCTGTTTCGGAGCTGGTGAGGTTCGACTTGGGGTGCGTGTAGGATCCGAAGGAGCGTGGGAGGTCGTATGCACTGTCCCTGAACTCTGAGTTGTGCCTGCTGGGTTTGGGCAGGCTGTAGAAGCCATGGAGCTGCCCACTGACCCCATTCACACAGTGCCCATTGCCCTGTGAGAGCTTCTGGACCGCTGTGTCGCTCCGCATGAAGAAGGCCGACCTCGTGGCTTGGGAGAAGCTGGCACTCCTGCAGAAGAAGAGGAGAAAGTGGGTGAGACTGGTGGGGAGAACTGGTTCTGGAGTGCACCAAGCCCTGTTTCCCCTGTTTCTCATCTTTCTGACCAGCATTTTCCAGCCCCATGGCAATGGGAACATCTCAGACCCATTCCAAAGTGTCTATTGTATCCTGGAATACCTTCAAAAAGCCTCCACAACACAGCTACAGGCACAAATGATACTTTTATCTACACATAAATTGCTCCAAAAGGGCATTTTTTTGTATCATTTCACAATGATCCACAATGCAGGTGCAACCCCAACATGCATCAAGTGCTCATCTGCTGTGCAGGACAGTGGTTTAATCTCACCTCTGCCTTGCAAGAATGTATGAGAGGAACTGGAAGAAATTCTTGATGGAATGGTTCTCTCTGGAGGTGTTTAAGGCCAGGGTGGACAAGGCACTGAGCAACCTGATCTGGTGGAAGGTGCCCCTGCCTATGGGACACCTTTGAGATGTCCCTTCCAACTCAAACTATTCTATGATTCTATGATTTCAAAGCCCCCAGCCATGCCACCAGTACTGTACCCTCTTCCAGGGCTGAGTCCTGGGGAAGTGAGGATAGTCACCAGCTGGGATTTGGGGTTTGCAGCCCTGATCCACAGAGGAGGAAAGAACCTCAGGGTTGAAATCAGGCTTATAAAAGCCCTCAAGTCCCCCAGGGAGAGCAGGGCAGCATGGCCACTAAGCTAATGATTCTTTTATATATATTGTGGTCTTGCCTGGGAACAAAAGCTGGGGTGGATGGCAAGCACCAGGGAGACTTCAGTCCTCTTTAGCCACCAAGCCTCTGCAAATTCTTGTGTTTTATCTCCTATTTTATTCCTCCTACTGCTTCCTCTTTCAACCTTCCAACCCTTCAGAACATGATGAGCCCTGTTGATTTGACCTTCTGCCCCTGCAACCCCAGCAGATCACATTTTCTCCCGTCAGGGGATGCCTCAATTGGCCACTTGTGACTTTTCTCTGCCCCATCCTCAGCCCCTGCCACCACAAAACATGTCTCATGTCCCATGAGAATTGGGGAAGTGCTGGGAACACTATGGAAGTGCTGGGATGTGAGGGCAAGATATGTCAGAGCTGAGAGCAAGGTTAACACTGATATCTTCTCTGAGATGACTGAAATAGTGTCTGAGGGAGAAAACATGGCACAGTTCCCAAAAAGGGTTACCTTGCCACAAAGAACTCATGCATAAGCACCAGGAGATGGTGAGAGGTAACCTTGGGCTGTGTCTTTTTGCTTGCAGAGATGTAACCATGCATAGGGGGATGCAAGGTACAACCATGCTTTGGGGAACAAGTGTGCACAGCCAAGAAGAGCTTAGTCAATTCCACTTAAACATCTTGTGGAAGATAGTCCTGCCCTGTATCAATTACTGTGCTGGGAAAAAGCAAAGTGGTTATGGGTAGTGGTTTCTATTAATGGCAAACCACTGGAGAAGTGCCAGTCCTGTGGGAAAAGCTGGGAGATGCTGGTTCATGGAATCACAGAATCATTGAATGGCTTAGGTTGGAAGGGATCTTTCAGAACATCTAGTCCAACCATCAACTGAACTTTGACAAGAACCATCACTAAACCATATCTCTAAGCTCTGTGTCAGCCTGTCTCTTAAATATCTCCTGGGATGGTACCTCAGCCACTTTCCTGGGCAGTCTGATTCAATGTTTTATACACTTTGAGTGCAAAACACTTCCTAATATCCAGTCTAACCTCCCCTCCTGAAACTTCAAGCCTTGTCCTTTTGTCCTATCACCTGTTAGTTTGCAAATGAGATTGACCCTCATGTCTCCACAACCTCCTTTGAGGGAGCAGCACAGAGCAACCTGGAACAGGTTTGCCAGGGAGGTTGTGGATGCCTCCTCTCTGGAGGTGTTTAAGGCCAGGCTGGACATGGCACTGAGCAGCCTGATCTAGTGGGACGTGTCCCTGCCCATGGCAGGAAGGTTTGAACTAGATGATCTTTAAGTTCCCTTCCAGCCCAAACTATTCCATAATGTCTCCCACCAGCCTTATTTTTCCAAGCTGAAAGTCCCAGCTCCCTCAGGGTTGTGAGATTCAGGCCAGGCTGATGCTCTGCAGGGACAACAGTGACTCTGTTTCATGGAGCCAGCACGAGATGGCGCTCAGAAATCGGGCTTATATGGGGAAAAAAACCAAACGATGCTGCGATATGACAAACGATTCCTTGCTGCCTTTGGAGCTCAGGGTGCTGGGGAGATGTTTGTGCTCTGGCAGGGTCCTTTCTCTGAGGACTTGAAGCATCTCATGGGTTAATTATCCAGCATTGCCTGCCAATTAGCTACTATTACCCTCATTTTATGGATGAGTAAAGTAAGAGCTCTGAAAGGAGAGGGATTCCCAGTAGTCCTGCAGCCTGGCCCCGTGCACTGGACATCGATCAGGGTGATTATTTCTGGCCCAGTTGCAGAAGCTGCCGTTGGCCAGTTTGTCTCTGCCCACCAAAGCATCACTTGCTGCCTCCTCCTCAGCATCCCAGCTGCACTCAGGCTCTTGGGAGGGTGGCTTTTAGGTAACCCCAACAGCTGGAGCGACAGAGGGACTTTTCCTTTTTAAAACACTGCTCCGTGAACTCCATCTGAAGTTAATTCTTTTCTGGAGCCTTTTTCTGCTGTTGTTTTTCAGCTGGGGAAAGGCAGCTGCAGCTGGAAAGCCCAGTGGAGGCTACAGCCTGGGCTCTGCTCTCACCTCATGCCAGCTGGGCTCCAACTGCCTCTCCCTCCCTCCCCACCAGCCAAAACTCTTCAAGCCAAAAAAACTCCTCTCTATTTAAGGCAAGTGGCTGGGTCTGGAGGTGGAGAACTGCCTGTGAAATATCACCCTGTGCACCATGGACTGCTGCGAAGCCCAGATGAATGGTGCAAACCCTGCCCATCCTTCTGGTTGTGTTTTTCTCTGCTTAAAGGCAGGGATTAGGACCTCATCTGCAGCATCACAGACTGGTTGAGGTTAGAAAGAACCTCTGGAGATCACATGGTCCACCAATCCTGCTTAAACAGGGTCCCATGACTGCATGTAGGTGGTTTTTGAATAGAATGCTAGAATCAAACAGATTGGAAGAGAGTGCAACCATCAACTCACTCTGACAAGAACCATCACTGAACCATATCTCTAAGCTCTGTATCTGTCTGTCTTTTAAATACCTCAGGGATGGTGCCTCTCTGGGCATCCAGTTCCAGTGCTTGATAACCTTTTCAGTAAAGAATTTCTCTCTAATGTCCAATCTAAACTAGACCTGGCTGCAGGAACTCATACCTGGCTTATGTTCAACCTGGTGTCCACCAGGACCCACAGGTCCTTTCCTGCCAAGATGCTTTCCATCAGGGAAGACACCAGTATATATTGGTGCTTGGGTCTGTTCCTGCCCAGAAGCAAGACTCTACACTTCTTGCTGAACTTCATGAGGTTCCTGCTGGCCCATTTCTCCAATCTGCAGTCCCTCTGGTGTACCAGCATGACCCTCTGGTCTATCAGCCACTCCTCCCACATTGGTGTCACCAGCAAACTGAGTGAGAGTACACTCCTACCCATCAGCCAGAACATTAATGAAGATGTTAAACAGGACTGGACTCAGAGTCCTGGGCTACAAATGTTAGTGACTGGCCTCCAAGCAGACTTTGTGCCACAGATCATCACCCTCTGGGCACAGTTATTCATCTGTTTTTGAGCCAGGAAAGCTGGGAGCCAGGAGATTGCCACTCCAACCTCCTCCTTCCCACTGAGCAACCTGGTGTCCATCCCTCAGGGCTTTCTCCAGATGGGTTTTCTAGACCTCCAGGGATGGAGATGGGTCGAGCTGCCAGCACCCCAACCCTCCCACAGATCTCCTAAGGCTTCCTCCAGGATAGGGTACAATACCTTGTGTTTTCTGACTTTCTGCTCATACACTGGTGGAGGAAAAGATAGTCCTGGGGGGCACTGGCAGACAGGGTGCTCTGGAGGTGGCTGGAGGGTGAGTCGAAGGTGAAGAGGGTGGGCTGGCTGGAATGGGATGGTGCTGAGGTTTTGCGCTCCCGCAGCAGGTGGTGGCTGGCACCACTGAGCTCTGCTGGGGAGGACCGTGGTGCATGGTTCATGGATGCCAGGCTCCTCAGGGTATCTGTGAAAGGAAAAAAAAACATCAATGAGTGGAGGGATGCAGTGACCCCACAGCTTGTGCTCCCAGGATTTTCCTTACTTAAACATTAAAGGCATTCATGGAGGATGCTGAGATCTGTTTGTGGCTCTGAATGATGCACTCAGCAGCAGGCTCCTCTGCTTGGAGCACATGCAATTATAGGTGCCATATAGGGAAATAAATATTTTATAATATTTCATATTTTTATCATATTTTATAATCTTATCACATGCTTAGTGGCTTGCAAAGATGCCTGGGAGATTCCCAGGGAGTTCAGTGGATTGTTAAAAACCTAGTTAAAAAGGAAGAGAAAAGCTTTCACACCCGTTTTTGCTTTTGTCTTTTCTTAGGAAACTTTTGTAAGGGGCTTTAGGATATTATTTAAGTCATTCCCATTCCTTTGCATACAGTCATTGCTGCCATCCTTTTACACTGGGGTAAACTAGAGTCTGGGATAAACTGGAATGAAAATGGAGCAGAGAGAAGAAAATATACCCACATTATCCAATTCTCTATTAAATCTGTGATCTCAAAAGAGTTCTTGTAATTTTTTTATAGTGAAATAGAATGCAGACCCAAGGTGTGACTCCCCTCCCTGTAGTTCAGAGAGAAACGAACCTGAAAATATTAAAATATTTCAATCAAGAATATCCCAGAGCTCAGGAACAACCCAGCTACTCCAATCTTCTGATAAATGTGCTCCAAGAATCTGAACCAGGAATGAATTTTTACAGCTGAGCTGTAAACCTCTATTAAAAACCCTCTAACAACTAATTCCCTAGAAAACTCACAAGCTGCAGAGCATTTTGGGAAAGGTGATCCATCTCTGGCTGGAGAAGACCAGGTAAAAGACCATGCATGATATCCCTTGTCATGCATGCACTCCTGGCATGTGAAAACCACTTGTGGTTCACTGAAGTCAATCTTTATAATAGCTTTGATTCATATTTATTTGGTGCCAATTCAAAATGCAGAAAAAAAACCCAACCCTAGCAAAAAGGATTTCTTTGCTTGGGTAAATCCACTGAATTTTTTGGCCATCACTGATTTAGGTCACAGGTTTGCCCCAACAAAATTTCCATCTGCTCCTTGAATTGAACTAAGGGGGATCTTACAGATTTTCAGCCCCTTTTTTTCCATTCCTTCTTTCAAATATCACATCCTACCAGAAATTCTGGGCCAGACCTTCTTATGCTTTCTTACAGCATCCCTGCAAAATGGCTGTCATGCCTTGTACAAGGAGATGCTCCACGCAGGGTTATTTTTCACCCACTTCTGAATTGTGTCAAGATACAAAATCGATCTGTCTGCTGCTCGTTCACCGTTGCTACATTTTTTTTCCCTGGCATTACTGCAAACTTCACCCCATGCAGAAAAAGTACATTAATAAAAGGCAAAGAGCGTGTCTCGACTCTGTTGTTTGGTTTGTGCTAAACACAAAACGGATCAATATTTAACATTGACATTAATGGTGGGGCATGAGAGCTTAAAACTCGGGTTCCTCTCTTCTTTGCATGAACATTAAAAAGATCCCTGGGTGCTTTTCAGGGGAGTAAATGGCTGCCTTGGTGTCCTTGGACAAAACAGTGCCTTGACCCTCATTCTTATTAAATATTTATCCTGCAGCAATGCAGACTGATCCCCATTGGAAAAGGAGTTTTGAGAGCTCTCAGAATCACAAATCCTACTTCCACATCGAGTGTTTTGAACTTAACCAGGGTCGTAGAGCCCACATCCACATTTCTGTTAAAAACAGGGAGGCTATACACAAAGTGCCTTCAGGAACAGCCCCCACTGGGGTAGGACTTTTTGATAGGGTACAGGAGGGCAGGACTGGGAGTGATGGATGCAAATTGGAAGAGGATAGATTTAGGCTGGATATAAGAAAGAAGTTTTTTACTGTGAGGGTGGTGAGACACTGCAACAGGTTGCCCAGAGAGGTTGTGGATGCCCCCTCAATCTCTGGAAGTATTTAAGGCTAGGATGGATGAGGCATTGAGCAACCTGTTCTAGAGGGAGGTGTCCCTGCTCATGGTAGGGGGATTGGAACTAGATGATCTTTAGGGTCTTTTCCAACCCAAACCATTCTATGATTCTGTGATTATGGCCAGAAATCACCCATAATGTTGGGCTTTGGCCAAGACACTTCCAACATGAGGATAGCATGATATTGTTGTGTCCACATTCCAGCATGAAGGTTGCCTCAGGGGACAACATTTGAGTTGCCCCAGGCAGTCCCCCCACTGCAGACTCTATGCTTGCCATCACATAAATAAGCCATGGCAGAGCAAAATTCCACCTATTTATTTGTGCCAACACAATCAAAAAGGAGAGATGGGACTGCAGGGAGGGGACAGTCCCCAGCATCACACCAGAACACAGCAAACACAAACCACAGCACTTTGAGGAGGCCAGTGAATCCTGCCTTGCCAGGAGACCCTACTATTTTCCCCCAAATCAGTCTAATCTGGGGAAAATGGAAAGCACAGTGAAAAAGACACACTCATTGAAAGGAGGATTAATTACTCTGTGGCTACTCCAACCACATAATAGAAAAGAGGGGAGGAAGGGGAGCAGGAGGCAATGCCTGGTGAAAAGCACGCCTCTTCCCTGGGGGAAGCCACTCCATCGATGGCTGCATTGATTTTCCAAATGAATTCCCAGCTCTCTTCCCACAGAGAGCCAGCCACCCAGAGCATTAGCAGGAGCCAATTCAGGACTCTGGTACTCCATTAGGTTTGCCAGATGAACTCCAAAATAGCAGGTGAGAGATGGATTGTTTTGCTGGGGCTGGGAGGGTATTGCAAAGGCTGGGAAGATAAATCCTGTGGCTGCAGAAGGGGACAAGATTGCTCTGTATTTTTTATGTTGGGGGGGAAAGGGGTTGCAGTAGAAAAAAAAAGACAAGTTTCAGGTCATCCAGGTCACACGGTGATGATGAGTTCTACTAGAGGGCAGAAAAGGAAGCAAGAAAAGAAATAGAGGCAGAAAAGTAGTATTTGATGATTAATATATGCTAAAGGGAAAAGTCAAGATATTTGTGCTGCCACTTTGACCTGAGATGGAGAAAGGTCCCTGTAAGGGTAAGGAATACAGGGTGAACTACAAACCACAAGTCCCAAAGCCATTTCAACTTAAAGAATCATGGAATTACCTACTGGAAGGGCTGATGACTAAGTTCAAGCATCAAAACTGGTCATGCTGCAGTGCCCACCTCACAGTCTATGAGGACCAACACTCCTTTGCCATGTCCTTGTGGGGCACCTAGTGAATAACCTCCAGGGAGTCCCATCCAGAGGCCTCCAGGAGTTGGTTTCTCCCACATCATAACCAAAGATACTCAACTCAATATGGCCATGAGCCAAAAGGAAGATCCTTCTCCATTCCTCACGGCCATCTGCCTCAGAGCCATGGATAAACTCATGGCTCTCCTTAATTTAGGAGGACTACGTAGACATAATCTTCAAATCCTTTGGCTTTATGTTGAGATCTGGAGTTTATGATGCGGGAATGTATCAAACACAGCCAAGGAAGGATAAGAACCTATTCCAGTTCCTACTGCCATTCCCAGGGGACCAGAGTTGAGGTTATGTAGTGGGGCCATATGGGAAGTGTCATCTTAACCCCACATTTCCTGGATGGTTCTCCTCTGAGTTCAGGGAATTGGACTCTCAGGGTCTAGAAAAGGTGATGTTGGACGCCCACAACTTAAAATTCAATGACAGCAGCACAACTTGCATGATTACATCTTGCTAGGCTCATGCTACAGCTGTTGCACTGGCCCTTGTGAGAAAGGAAGCCAGATGCTTGTTGGGGATGAGCCAGCACAGAGCTACAAAACCCCACGGAGCCAGGTGGGCTTTGGTTGGCACTCACAAGTCCAGGTTAAGATGTGCCTTTTTGGCCACGTGTTGCAGCAAAGAGGAAGAGGGGGGGGAACCCTTCTTGTGACACCATCCCTGAAGCAAAAAAAACCACAACAGTGAGCACAGCCAGCAATGGGACAGACTAGGCTTGGAGCCAGGAATTTTTTATGAATGTTTTCAGTCCCCCAATGTGGTATTTCCCTCCTTGCTGACAGCTCTGAATTCCCTTGCTCGGAGTGCTCGCCCATTGCTGTGTGCACGGAGCTTTGCACAATGTTCCCGGGCTTATCAGAGTGAAATAATTACTTGGTCTCCTCTGGAAACTGTTGCTCATAATGGATTTTGTCACCAGAGAAGTGATGTCAGCTTTCCCCTGCCTGAAATCAGAGGATGAGACTATGGTTCCCTGGATCCCATGGATTTGAAATTGTGCCCTTGAGGAAGGTGGCAGTTTTTGGGTGTAGCTAAATTCCTGCACTGCTTGGCACCCCTGAGTGACATGGAATTCCCTGTGGTGCCCACAACATGTTGGCAAGAACCAGCTGGTCCAATGGACCTGGCAGGTAATTACTCCTCAGATTTGCCATAAAAATAAGGCCATGAAATGCCTTGGACTGCACTGTAGACTTCATGTTAGTTAAAATTTATGGATGATGAGATCTTTTTTTCAGGAGGGAATGGTAGAAATCTACTGGAAACACGAGTAGAAATCTACTAGAAATACTAAGAGGGTACAGAGCAGAGCATTCTCATGCCCTATCATCTTCTCCACTCTTTGGAGTAGCTCCTTCATTTATTTGGGAAAAAAAAAGGAGAACCTTATCCCATAAGAATCAAAGAATCATAGAGTTGAAAGGGACCTTCAAATGACATCTTCAAGGGACATCCTGCACTAGATCAGGTTGCCCAGAGCCTCATCAAGCCTGACCTTGAATATCTTCAGGGATGGGGCTTCCCCCATCTCTCTGGGCAACTTTTTCCAGCATCTCACCACCCTCATGATGAAGAACTAATGTCCAACCTAAAGGTGCCCTGTTCCTAAACACATAATAGTGGTGGTGGAGCCTATTTATCTGCCTGCATCTCTTCTTTTGCTGCCAGCTTGAGCACAGATACAACAGATTAATTAAAAAACTACAAACTGCCCTACCAAAACAAGCCCTCTGAGTGCTTCTCCTGGCAGGGAGAGAACAAATAACATGTCTGACAGATGAGTCACTGTGCCATGGTGCTGCCAGGAAGCCCTTGGATGCCACAAGGATGAGTGTGGCACCCCTGGAAGGTTTATTTACTGAGCTTTCCCTATTGCCTCTGAGTTGGATGGCATTTGGTAAAGCTCTTGTCATTCTGAGGCTGACTTGATAGGGCATCTGCTGAAGGTTTCCTCTGGCTGTTTAGTTGGAAAAGGAGAATTTCCTCTCTCTGATTTCCATCAGGATGGGGACATGCATGCAATGACACAAGTATCCTAAGATTTGGCATTGCCCAAAGTTTGAGTCCCAAGTAGGGGTAGTGGAACTCCCCAAAAGTGAGGATGGGAAAAGGAAGGACTCATCACAGCTGCAGCCCCCAATGCAGAGGAGTTGAAGGGAGAGGACAAAAGTGACATCAACAGTTTTCTTTTCCAGATTCTGCTGCTTATTTCCATTTATTTTGAGAAACTGGACAGGGATAGACTAGCTGAGGGGAAGGAGGAACATCACCACTATGAACAGGGATCTGCTGCACAGAGGTCTAAAGACACGTTTTCTTTTACACAGTTTCAACTATCTAAATGATACGTAGCTTAAGATGGCCCACTTTGATTTCCACTATTGACAATAATGACATTCCCCAATTATTTATGCATCCAACCAAGAGTTGATGGAAGAGATAGCAAGACAAAGATGAACGGCATCAAACAGTATCATCTCTGCATGCTAATGGCAGAGATCTGCTTGCATTTCAGTGAAAAAACTAAAAATTAGTGGTAATGGAAGAGCTTTTGCCTTGGAGAGGCATGGGAACCAAGGGAAAAAAATCACAGTGCTGGAGAGTGAGTGAGAAGTAAGGGGAAGGAGCCAAGTCAGATCACCCTGACCTCAAAGCATTATATATCTCAGTTATTTTAATGGCAATCAATTCTTTCAAAGGCAAAGGGGCAGAAGGGAGAGAAACTGTAACTGAAATGATGTGATGCTTCCTTCTGGAGAACACAGGTTTGCTTTGAATTGAAGGGAACCTAAAAGAAAGATGTTTGTCAGGGCATGGTGTCATAAAATGAGGGAGAATGGTTTTAAACTACAACAGGGCAGGTTTAGATTAGACATTAGGAAGTTCTTCCCCATGAGGGTGGTAAGGCACTGGAAGAAGTTGCCCAGAAAGGTAGTGGAGGTACCACCCCTGGAGAAATTTAGGGTCAGGCTTGATGAAGCTCTGAGCAATCTGATCTAGTGCAGAATGACCCAGTTCATCCATGCCCTGGTCACCATGGCAGTTGCCCTTTAAAGAGCATTCTGCTGCTTGTGGAGCTCAACCTTTTGTGTCAATATTTGGAGGTCTAACATTTGACCAGAGAGAGTTGTCTAATGTGAACCAATTTATTTTTGTTCTAAGGGCTTCAAAGTTGGAGATAAAAGTGGAAGAACGTGGTTTCTTGCAGCCCTGGCTTTTGTGTGACCTTGAGAATCCCACCTGGGACATCCTTATCTGTGAGACAATGACCTGCAGCCAAGGATGAAGGAGAATCTCAGGACAAAGCATGGGCAGGGACAGGCTTCATTTACTTTGCAGAGCCAACCTTGTCTCCCATCCTCTGCTCCATGAATCATCATCTCTGACACTGTAAAACCAATTTGATGATGGATTAAATGGAAAAAAATACACGGACAAAAAAAATAGAAAGAAATAAAATAAAACGTATTAGCAGAGGTGAAGGGCAAAGATGCTGGACTGTAACTGTACAAAACACAAAGTGATCTCAGTGAGGGTATTTTTCTGCTTTTCAGTGTAGAGATTAAGGTGGAAAAAAACAAAGCAATGGGAATGTGCAAAACTGTCTGCATTCTTCCCTTGGCAGACATGTGATTACTGTGAATCCCAGAGGCATCCTGGGCAAACCTGGCTGAAGGTACTAGTGCCCAGTGCTGCAAGACAGGGCTGAAGTTAAGAAAGCTAAAAGCTATGGAAAGAGATGACACATTGAGAATCACAGAACCACTAGGTTGAAAGGGACCTTTCAGATCATTGAGTTCAACCATCAACCCAACTCTGACAAGAACCATCACTAAACCATATCTCTAAGCTGTCTGCCTATCTCTTAAATACCACCAGGGGTGGTACCTCAAGCACTTCCCTGGCCAGCCTGCTCCAATGCTTAATAACCCTTTCAGAGTAAAAATTTCTCCTAATATCCAGTCTAACCCTCCCCTGGCACCACTTAAGGCTGTTTTCCTCTTATCCTATCATCTCTTTTTATGCTGAAAGGGATTTCTCTCCCTCTAGAGAAAACCAGCTTTCCCATTCTGTGAAATGAAGTTCTGGCACCTGTTACAGAGGATCACCTTGGTTATTACTATTCATTATGATGATGATTAACTATTTTGGTATTTCCTAACCAGGCTTTCCCTTGGCTATCATGTCAACACATTCTCCTCTAGTTCTGGGGTCCAATGTGCCACCAATGAGCAGCATGGAAGCCCAGAACACCATGAATTTTGCATCCTTTAGCCCAGAAAAAAACTTGATTTTGGGTCCAGAACAAATTTATTTTCATCCTCTTCATTGTCAGCTGTGAGCAGAATGTAGGCAATCTGAGCAATCTGATCAAAACACAGGAGGATGCCTCACTTAGAAGGGATGAAGGAGGAGAGAGGATGAATCCCAACTGAATTCCAGCCCAAACCCATCCAGGGCTTCTTGTTTTAAATTTTATAGCCCTTTTTAAGGATATGGGAGTGCAGGTCTTTAGTGCTTCAGGAGAACAAAGAAAAACTCTCACTAGGAGAAGATTTGCTGTTTTGCTTTTGCATGATTTAGGACAATTTCTATTCAAGGGAGTGCATGGAAAGCCCAAATGTTTGCACTTTGTATTATAAAAGAACTGACATTCCCAGTTCTTTGCCAAAGTAATTTATTTCAATCTCTCCTTACCTTGGGCAAGAAACATTATAACTCCTGGTTTGTTGGGGAGTCGATAAAAAACTGCAGTGCTGTTCAGGGTCTGCTTTGTTACCACTCTGGAAAGCAGTGGTGGGGAAAAGCAGAGAATCCCAAAATTTCTCCTGTCAAAACCCCCTTCCTCATGGGTGCATTTGGTTCCATTTGGAACCAAACCAGTGGAATTAGTTTCCACTTTTCTTTCCTCTGTATGGGATTAATGTTTTTTTCTGAGTGGTATTTTAGCTGATGGGCTAAAATGAAAGGGAGGTGGATCCTACATAGGGGGTAGGGGAAAAGATGGAGACAGGGGGTTGTGGTAGAGCCCCATATTTTTGCTCAGATAGGGCAATATCAGCCACAGCAACTACAAAATCTGAAAGAGGAGACAAAATAAGTCATTAACCCTCATGGCTGCAATACCATGTCCCTGAACCAGTGAGTAAAGTGGCCCAGGGGTCAGTGCAAGCAAGGGTCAGTCCATCCCCAGAAAACAAGCCCTTAGGGATGGACACTCAAAAAAATAAAATAAATTGGCTTGGGTTGTTTTCTTCCTGTAAGTTCAGCTGTCCCCTTTCCACCTCTTCAGCCTTTAATCTCAAAACAAGTCTCTCTGCAAATGTTTTCCATACAATTTTTATTCATTTAGGGGTATGGGCATACCCTTTCCACATACTAGAGCCACATAAACAACTCCAGAAGGCAAAACCATTCCTGAGATGCTGAGACTAAAAATGAGAAAATCAAAAATCTCTGCAGTTGATGGGAAGATTGTGCCTTTCACATTCAGTCCCTAGCTGGGCTCAGCCACAACAGAGCTCCAGCAGAAAGGCAAAGAGCTCAAAAAGCCACCCTAGATCTCTCTGCTCATCATTAAAAACCTGTGCCTGCCCATTAGACTGTCTATTAGCAGTGCACAGTGGAAGCAGAGAAAGAAAAGTCCCTTCCAGGGAGCTGCTCTCATTGAGATGAGGTTAGGGATGCCTGTGACCCCCAAAGCTTTATGCATTCAGAAATCATGAGTTCTCCCCCAGTAAAGGTCTCCAGTACTGGCTAAAACCAGGAGGTTTTTCTCTTCCTCTCTTTTTAAGATGCAGCGGTGGCAAAGAGGACATGGAATTTATTCCCTTCACATCACCATAATCAAATAATATGCTAATGTTATTAGCATGAGACCTTGCATCACAAATGACTTAGAATCATATTCTCTTACAAAATACTGGAGTTTCATTTAAATTGATCTCCACAGCAACCAGAAATGAGCAGGAGTAATGTCAGACAAAAAAATCTTCAGAGCTGGGCTTGGGGAACGAAGGATTTCATGGTGGGGATTAAAGGGAGAGCCACCATGATTGCTGGGTTTGTATGAGGCATCTTCTGGCCTTGAAACATTCAAGGGCAGGCTTGATGAGGCTCTGGGTGGTCTGATCTAGTTAAAGATGTCCCTGCTTACTGCAGTGGGGTTGGACTAGATGACCTTGGAAGATCCCTTCCAACTCAACTGATTTTATGGTTCTATGATTTTATCCAGCCAATCATCAATTGTGACAAAAATTAATCTGCATGTTCAGAAGGACCTCAAACCATCCTGATGGAAAAGGGTTGAGTAGATATGAGGTTTATGTTGACATAAAGCCTGAGGTGGCTTTCTTGGTCTACCTCCCCATGGATAGTTTCTAAATGGTCCCCAGAGAAACACATATGACAACTGTTTTTGTTTACTGTTAAATAAATTCTCATCTCAAATCTCACTATTTGCAAGTGGCCTAAGGCAACATGATCGTGGGTGAGGCTCCTGTGTCTTCATGTTGCACAACAAAAGCTCAAGAAGGTCTTTGCTGCTGGCTTTCCTTTGTCAAAACAGGAGATGCTGCTCCTTGCTTCATCTCTTCTCCACTCACAATCTCACCTCATCTAGTGGGAGGTGTCCCTGCCTATGGCAGAGGGGTTGAAACTAGATGATCTTTAAGGTCCCTTCCAACCCAAACTATTCTATGATTCTGTTTGTCTCCCATCAGGATCTAGGATGGGAAGAACCTGCCAGTGCCCTCACCAGTATGGTTTTGTCCTATTGAAAACACTTCCCAAACCCATTTGAAAATGAGCCTAGCATCGAAGATCTGTTGGTTAGAAATCAGCTCTAACTCCTCATGAAAATGACTTCCCAGCCTCTTCTCTCTTCTTCCCTGCACTTGTTTCACTCTGCGGTCACCATTACATCAGTGGGGCTTCTCCACGATCCCCTAATAAAATGAGTATTAGCAGTGTGGGCCACAAGAATGTCTTTGAAAGCCATGTCAGAAAGTGGGAGGCGTCTCACTTGAGGATGGCTGAGAGTTCAAGCAATGAAAAGAAAACAGCCCCAACCAGTCCCTTGGTTCTGCTTGTAATTATCTGGGCTCTGGTGGGTGTTAAAACATCTGTACTGGTTTGGCAGGGACTGAGGAGTGAAGCTCGAGCCAAAGGCAAGACCTGGCGTGGGTTGAAAGCAGCACAGTAATATGTTAGTGTGGTGTTCACACTCAGAAATGTTGGGCTGAGAGCTTCTCACCTAAATGCTTTCAAATTAGGGTCAGCCCCAGCCCTGTCCTCATCCCAAACACCCTCTGCTCATCACAGCTTGCACCCCTCCAGGACCATCCCAAGGAAAAGCTGGAGGTGGTTAAAGTTGATGAAGGGTTGGCTGGAGTCCTAAATCCTGCCAGGTTTAACATCTCACTGGACTTTGGTCGCCATCAGTTCAGCTCCACGTTACGCTCTTGCATCTCTTATCTCTGTGCACGACTGCTTCCACCTGGACAACCTCCATCTCCTGGTCACGTCTGGTTGCAGTCAAACAAATCTCTCCCCGCTGGGTATTTCTGCTCTGAGCAGCAGGGTGAACTCCCAGCATGGATGTTGCTATTTGAACTCTGTGCACGAAAGCACAGGCTGGTTTTTTGTGGTTATTTTTAATGCACAGCAGCAGGGAAGTTCAATTTAGTGGAGCATAACGTAGAACTTGGACCTCAGGAGACTTGGGCAAGGCAAATTTACCACAGTTTTCCTAAGGGTAATATTTTGGAGTTTTTCATCCTCTGAATCAGGTAAAAAAACATCCTCTAGCATTCAAGGATCAGAGCAAATCTTCTCTCCCCTGATACTCTCTCATGAGTTGGAAACCATCCCATGTGCTTACTCAGCAGTTCCTCACCCCCCTCTTCCTCACTCCAGCAAAGAATCATAGAATGATTTGACTTGGAAGGGACCTCAAATACAGTTTTGATTCTAAACCCTCTACCCTAGGCAGGGACATCTTCCACTAGACCTGGCTGCTTAAAGCCACCTCCAACCTGGTCTTAAACACCTCCAGGGTTGAGGCATCCACAAATTCTTTGTCCAACCTCTTCTAGTGTCTCACCACTCTCATATTAAGGAACTTCTTTCTCATAGCTAATCTAAACCTCCCCTCTTTCAGTTTAAGACCATTTCTCCTCTTCCTCTTGCTACACACTCATGCAAAGAGTCTTTCTCCATCTGTCTTGTCAGCCCCCTTCAGGTACTGGAAGATTGATTAAGGTCTCCCTGGAGCCTTCTCTTCTCCAGGCTGAACAACCCAATTCTCTCAGCCTGTCTTCTTAAGAGAGGTGCTCCAGCCCTCTGATTGCTTTTGTGGCCCTGCTCTGGACCAACTCCAACCTCCCCCAAAGCTGAGCCCATCCTCAGTATTCAAAAGAGCCAGATCACATTATCACCCTTGCAAATGCACCCATCCTTCCACACACCACAGATGGTACCAGCACCCAGACCAAAAATCTTCAATCTTCTTCCCCATGCATTGCCCTGTGCTTTGTGCTTGGCTTAGGGCCAGCTGAAAAACATTCTGATACCCTCCAGCTGGAAAATGCCATTTAATCAAAATAGAAGCTTGCCAAGGGATTGCTTGCAGCTAGAAATTGCAAGAAACCTTCAGAGGAAAATTGTGAATTTTAAGTAAAAGGAAAGAAGGTCAAGGTGGCTCCATTTGTTTTTGTCAGAGTGGATTGAGTTTTGGGGGTGGATGGCCCTGCTTTGACCAAAGATCATCACCAAGATGCACTTTTTACACATGAAAATGCAATTTTGAGCAGCAACCTTAATTTTTTTCCCCTGAAATTCATTCAAATTCAGAATGAAAAGGTGTGAATCTAATTCGACACTGAAAGCAGATGAAAATGAATTCCAGTGAGAGCAAAAATGAACATGCTGAATTTTTACCACCTGGGAAGTGGAGTCTGCAATAGGACCATCATCTGCTCTGCTGGCTGCAGAGGCAATGGTTCTCCCAGCATCAAGTTGCTCAGACTTCAGGCCACTTCTGAGAACTCTTCCTTCCTCATAGCAATGGAATTTATTGTGTTTCTTTAAATTACCAACATGAACCATTGGGTTGCTGAAACAGACCTGGATGAGATCCAACACTTGGTGCTCCTCTCATCACTCTCACAGAGTCATAGAATCATAAAGGTTAAGATCTTCAGTCTTAAGATCATTGAGTACAACCTTCAAGTCCACCAGTAATCCATATTTCACAGCACCATGTCTACATGTCTTATAAATACCTCCAGGCATGGTGTCTCAATCATTTCTCCTGGGCAGCTTGTTCTAGTGCTTTATAACCCTTTCAGTGAAGACATTTTTCCTACTGGTGCAACTTGAGGATGTTTCCTCTTGTCCTATTGCTTGAGAAAAGAGACCGACTCCCACAGCTCTACCCTCTCCTTTCAGGTAGTTGTAGAGAGTGAGAAGGTCTCCCCTTTAGTTTCCTTTTCTCCTTTTCCCCAGCTCCTTCTGACGCCCCTCACAAGACATGTGCTCCAGAGACCTCATCAGCTCCATTGCCCTTCTCTGGATCCCTTCCATCACCTCAATGTCTTTTTTGTGGTGATGGCCCCACAACTGCACACAACAGTCGAGGTGGGACCTCACAAGTGTCCAGCAAAGAAGGAGATCACTGCCCTAGTCCTAGTGATCATGAAGTGCCTGACACAGACCAGGATGCTGTTGACCTCCTTGGCCACCTGAGCACACACTGGCTCATATTCAGTCAACTAAACCCCCCCAGGTCCCTTTGTGACAGGCAACTCTCCAGCCACACTGTCCCAAGCCTATAACCTGTGGGGTTGTTGTAGCCCAAATGCAGGACTCAACACCTGGTGTTGTTGAACCTCATATCATTGTCTTTGGCCCATCAATCCAGCCTGATCAGATCCATCTGCAAAGACTTTCTACCCTCAAGCAGGTTGACACTCCCCAACTTGATGTCATCTCCAAACTTACTTGTGGCTGGACACCAACTCCACTCATCACAACTCTCTCTGTGCCTGACCCTCCAGTCTATTTTTTACCCATCAAAGAGTACACATGTCCAAGCCTTGAGCAGCCAGTTTCTCCAGGAGAATGCTGTGGGAAACTGTGTCAAATGCTTTAAAAAAGTCCCAGAAAACAACATCCTCAGCCNACCTTCAAGTCCACCAGTAATCCATATTTCACAGCACCATGTCTACATGTCTTATAAATACCTCCAGGCATGGTGTCTCAATCATTTCTCCTGGGCAGCTTGTTCTAGTGCTTTATAACCCTTTCAGTGAAGACATTTTTCCTACTGGTGCAACTTGAGGATGTTTCCTCTTGTCCTATTGCTTGAGAAAAGAGACCGACTCCCACAGCTCTACCCTCTCCTTTCAGGTAGTTGTAGAGAGTGAGAAGGTCTCCCCTTTAGTTTCCTTTTCTCCTTTTCCCCAGCTCCTTCTGACGCCCCTCACAAGACATGTGCTCCAGAGACCTCATCAGCTCCATTGCCCTTCTCTGGATCCCTTCCATCACCTCAATGTCTTTTTTGTGGTGATGGCCCCACAACTGCACACAACAGTCGAGGTGGGACCTCACAAGTGTCCAGCAAAGAAGGAGATCACTGCCCTAGTCCTAGTGATCATGAAGTGCCTGACACAGACCAGGATGCTGTTGACCTCCTTGGCCACCTGAGCACACACTGGCTCATATTCAGTCAACTAAACCCCCCCAGGTCCCTTTGTGACAGGCAACTCTCCAGCCACACTGTCCCAAGCCTATAACCTGTGGGGTTGTTGTAGCCCAAATGCAGGACTCAACACCTGGTGTTGTTGAACCTCATATCATTGTCTTTGGCCCATCAATCCAGCCTGATCAGATCCATCTGCAAAGACTTTCTACCCTCAAGCAGGTTGACACTCCCCAACTTGATGTCATCTCCAAACTTACTTGTGGCTGGACACCAACTCCACTCATCACAACTCTCTCTGTGCCTGACCCTCCAGTCTATTTTTTACCCATCAAAGAGTACACATGTCCAAGCCTTGAGCAGCCAGTTTCTCCAGGAGAATGCTGTGGGAAACTGTGTCAAATGCTTTAAAAAAGTTCCAGAAAACAACATCCTCAGCCTTCACTCACTAAGTGAGTCATCTTGTCATAGGAGATCAGGTTGGTCAAGCAGGACTAGCCTTCCATAAATGAATGCTGACTGGATCTGATTGCCTGGTTGCCATGTACCTGCTGTGTGATGGTACTAAAGATGATCTGCTCAATAATGAAGGTGATCTGCTCCAAAAAGATCACCTCCATAGAGGTGATCACCTCCATAAAGATCTGCTCCATAAAGATCACCATCACCAGTGGGGAGAAACATGACTGGATAACAGATGTGCAGTACACTGGACCTGTTTCTGCCCACAGATCCCAAATGGAATCAGCCATGATATATTGGATTTTGGCAACAACCAGGAATGCAGGAATTAACAGGACCATACCAGAAGTCAGCCTGCTCCAGCTTTCCATTTTCAAATGCTTTGAAGGCAGCTGAGAGCTTCCCATAAATCACTCACGCAGCAAAACTCCTGCAGGGAAATGTGATTTGCACCTCACTTCATCATTTATAGACCTTATTAAAGCAAATATTTGAACTTATCAAGTACAACTGTAGGAATTCCTGCATTCATGCAGCTATTAATTCTTGAAGAATTAGTACCTATAAGATGAGCTACTCTGTGCTCTGTCAGTGAACATGGGATTAGTTTGCCTTTCAGATTACATCAGGAGACACCAGACAGTGTGTTCTCATTACTGAGGCACATCAGTGATTTTTTTTTACTGTAGGAAGTACTGTTTGTCCAGGGCTGGGGCATCACAAACTTATCTGCATAAAAGTATTAGTGGCAGGTGGAGGACAGGGTGGTTCTTCCAGCAATGTGACAAAGAAATTCAAAGCATTTGCATGTCTGAACACTTAAAGCAGCAGAAAAGGTGGAAGTGAACTTCTGGAGCATCATACAAAACCCAGCAGGATCTCAGGGACACCAGGTTGCCCAAAGAACCATCCAACCTGGCCTTGAACACCTCCAGGAATGGAACATCCACTGGGCAACTTGTTCCAGTGCCTCACCACAGTGATGTTCAGGAAAAACAACCAACAGAGTCTTCTGCTCTATTTTCAGAAAATCTCAAGAGGGGAAGGCAGCAGTTTCACCTGGGAGATAAGAATATGCCCAGGTTTTGACCCTNGTGGTTCTTCCAGCAATGTGACAAAGAAATTCAAAGCATTTGCATGTCTGAACACTTAAAGCAGCAGAAAAGGTGGAAGTGAACTTCTGGAGCATCATACAAAAGCCAGCAGGATCTCAGGTCCTCAGAAGGAGTTAGGTTGATGCCAGAGAACAGATATAATAGTATTTAAAAACTGTAATAGATCAGAAGTGCAAAATGTGCTTCAAGTGAAAATCACAAATCACAGGACTCCATTCTTAGACTCCTGGAATTAAGTTTGGGGATGAGGAAAAGCCAAAGAAATTGTGATTGAGATATTTTAATAGAAAATGGCAAAGACTGAATTATAGAATAGTTAGAGTTGAAAAGAACTTTAAAGATCATCTAGTTTCAAACACCTGCCTTGGGCAGGGACACCAGGTTGCCCAAAGAACCATCCAACCTGGCCTTGAACACCTCCAGGAATGGAACATCCACTGGGCAACTTGTTCCAGTGCCTCACCACAGTGATGTTCAGGAAAAACAACCAACAGAGTCTTCTGCTCTATTTTCAGAAAATCTCAAGAGGGGAAGGCAGCAGTTTCACCTGGGAGATCACACGTTGACCAGGTTTTGACCCTAACACTAATCATCAAAGCAACCATCAGCCAGCAAAAAAAGGCTCATCACTGAATTTATGGCTTTCAAGTGGGTATTTGAAAGACTTCATCATGAGTCATCTGAGAGCAATGTGAACTGTTATGGCAAGCCAGTGAAAATAATTACCATCATAAAGGCTTCATATCAAGGTTGAGCCCGTGCAAAGTATATGCAGGCTGTAGGGGAGGGTTTACACAGACAGCAATGTCAAACAAGGTGGTGCTTGGCAGGGCAGGTGCTCTGCCAAGAGATAAAGGTGAGGATGGAGCCAGTGGCCTTGCAGAAGACCTCTCTTAGGCTTTCACATGTGATGGAGCAACTGCCCTATGAAGACAGGCTGAAGGAGTTGGGGTTGTTCAGCCTGGAGAAGAGAAGGCTCAGAGGGGACCTCATAGTAACTTATCAGTACCTGAGGGGGTCCTACAGAAAGGCAGGGGAAGGACTTTTTAATATGATATCGGATGGGAGGACCAGAAACAATGGATGTAAATTGGAAGGGGGTAGATTTAGACTTGACATAAGAAAGCAGTTCTTTACTGTGAGGGTGGTGAAGCACTGGAACAGGCTGCCCAGAGAGGTTGTGGAAACCCCCTCTCTGGAGGTGTTCAAGACCAGGCTGGACAAGGCACTGAGCAGCCTGATGTAGTGGGAGGTGTCCCTGCCTATGGCAGGGGGGTTGGAACTCAATGATCTTTAAGGTCCCTTCCAACCCAAACTATTCTATGATTCTATGATTTGCAAGTGCCCCAGCACTGCAAAAAGGGGATTTATTGTCAGGCATGAAACAAAAAATGGAATAGCAAATTAAATGAGTCACCCAACTCCAGCTTACTTTCAAAAGCAAGGGCGTACAACAACAGGGGCAGTTTATATATTTGGCAGTCAAATGACAGAAGGCAATCACACCAAAAACTGGCAAGGAGCAGCTGCCTTGGCCAGGATGGGATCTGATCATGCGGAGCTGAAAGAAGACATCATGAAATTTTTGAGGTGAAGTGCTATTCTTCCATCCTAATAAACAGATATTAAGGGTGGCAATCAATCAAAGGTGCAAAAGAGTCAGAGACACTTCTCAGCATGTGACAATGACCCAGTAAGTATGAGAGGAAGGTGAGGCTCCAGCAAAGGCTGAGACATGCCAGAGCTTCACCACTCACCACGGAGCAGCTGGAAGACTAAGACAGAGCAAAAAGGGTAAGAAAACATGTGTCTGGACTTAGAACAAAGGGATATCAGACAATATGCTGTGACATGGACTCTGATGAGGCAATGACTCATCTCAACCTCTGTCTTCCTACCTTCCTGGTGATGCTAAAAGGGAACTCCAGTTTTATCTGCTGGGATTGCTGAGGTATCTCAGCTCCTCATAATACTTTGATGTCTGATTTTTTTCCCTGTGATGTAAATGAATAAAGAACACAGAATCATGGAATATTTGGGTTGGAAAGGAAATGGAAATGGTCTAATCCAACTCCCTGCTCAAAGCAGGGGTTGCTACAGCAGCTGAGGACTGTGAGCAGTTGAGTTTTGACCTCCTTCTCTCCAAGGATGGAGCCTCAAAATGGGGTGTGTGACTTAAAGCTAAGCTATTCCTTGAATAGTTCCTTGGAAACTGCAAAACCCTCCTAGGTCTGCCTTCCAGAGAGAGAAGCAGCAGGCTGAGAGCAAGAGGGTAACAGAAGAGATAAATGACATCTCATTTTGCTGGACAGACTCATTTTTCATGGAGTTTTTTAGGAGTTTTGTCCAAGTATCTCTTTTAAGACCATTTCAAGCTTGCTGGGAGCAGGTACCATCACCAAGCTGCCTCTGTCACAAATGGCTACAGGCAGAGAAAAGATGCACCAGTATGTCTGTGCCATGCCTTGATGATGAGTCCCTTTGACCAGAGCTTGTTTTGTGCAGCACCTAGCAGAGCAGAAAACTTGTTTCTTGGCTACATCTCTACCTGAAGGACCACGACAGATGTCCTCAGACTCACCAGAGGGCACTGAGCAATCATGGGGTATCCCTGGATGAGGTGTAACCCCAGGCTCCAAGTAATAAAACACCAGCATTATAACTCTGGCACTGCACACACTAAATAACGCAGAATATGTTTGAGAAGCAGGCAGTAATTATAACTGAAGCATAGAAACCATCCAGGGAAGAAGTGTTATCTTTACAGATAAAATCAGTAATAAATGCTACTGAATTCATAAATAAAAATCAGTCTGGAAACAAACCCTGAGTGGTGTCGTGGAAAGTTCATAGTGATCGACAGCTTCACAGCTCCTTCCTGCTCTCTGTGCCATCACTCACAGGCTTTAAAGGCTTTAAAAAGCTTTCCCTTCACTCAGGCTGGGTTTTGATTGTAAATAGACAGCAGTACAAACCAGCAAACAAACAGGCATTGGGGGCCAGGAAATTAATCTGAATGTGACCCAGCTTTTATCAGGTTTTGTGCTTGGGGTGTAGAAATCACAGCCACTATTAAAGGTTTGGGGGAAGCAGTGTGAAGCACATGGAGGAGAAGAAGCAGGGAGGTATCTTGGCTTGGGGGAGAAAAAGAGTCATGCTGTGAAAAACTGCCTGAAATTATCCACCCTGAAGGTCACTCTGATTTTTCTCCATTGTTCTGCAGCAAGGGGCAATGGGTGCAAGCTGGAACACAAGAGTTTCCTTAGAAATATAAGAAAAAAACTTTGTTAGGGTGAGAGAACAGTGGCACAGGCTGCCCAGAGAAGGTGTGGGGTCTCCTTTTCTGGAGACATTCAAACCCCACCTGGACACCTTCCTGTGATCTGGGTGTTCCTGCTCTGGTAGGAGGATTGGACTAGATGATGTCTTGAGGTCCCTTCCAATCCCTGATATTCTATGATTCAGTATTGTTAGAGAGGGTCCAGAGAAGGCCATGAGGATGACATGAAGGCTGGAGAATNAAGAAAGCTGTGGAGGGACTGATTGCAAGGGCATGGAGTGATAGGACAAGGGGCAATGGTTTGAAACTAGAGCAGGCCAGGTTTAGATTAGACATTATAAAGTTCTTCACCATGAGAGTGGTGAGACACTGGGTTGCCCAGAGAGGGGCAGTGGATGTCCCATCTCTGGGGACATTGAAGTCCAGGCTTGATGAAGCTCTGAGCAACTTGATCTAGTTCCAGATGTCCTTATTCACTGCCAGGAGGAGTTAGACCAGATGACCTTTGAAGGTCTATGGTTCTATGTTTTGAGGTCCTGTGTCCATATTTACCTCTATGTGCTGGGCATCACTTACAGATCTGCAGCCCACCCTGATGCCTGAGCAGCTTTGCAGAGATGGGACACAGCTCCATGAACCTCTCCATGCCATGCTTGGGGCACTCAAGCTAAGAGAGTCCCAGGATCCCTTTGGGAAATATAAATTCAGGCAAATCTGACAGATGGATGCCTCCCAGCTGGCTGCCTCCCAAAATTCCTTCCTCTGCTGCCTTGGTTCTGCTCAGACAGTGCCACTTTGCTGGCTACTTCACTCCAAGCCCATCAGATGTTTTTGTTTCCAAAGGTTCTGCATGGTTTTGTTGATTTGATGTGATGGTGATACCATCAGCTGCCCTGGTTTTTCCACGGTCAGTAAGTCATCCTAAAAATTCCTCAGTGCCCATTAAACTAATGGGGCTAATCTGATGCACACAGGACTCATAGCAATAAAAGCCAATTATGAAACTAAGAATTATTTTAAATAGGTTTCTGATTCTGGGTATCTGGCCCAGGACACAGCCCCAGGTAGGGCTGAAAGGTAAGAATCTAGCTTGACAGTCTCTGCTGGGAAACCTGAACTGGAAAGCCTAGGCAATGCTTTTTTAGTCTTTAAAAATCCCCAAATCTCTTGAACTCCACATTTCTTCCTTCTCCTCACAGCTCAAATCCCAGCCTTGGCTCAGCAAACCCAGTGGGATTTTGGCCAGGAAAGGTCAGGATTTTCCCCAAAGGCCACAGTCCTCCATCTCCATATTTATCTCCAGAAGAGGCTGGACTTCACAAGACACCCTTGTGCTGGGTGCCTGCTGGGAAACTGTCAGAGAAACTGGAGTTTTTGGCCTTTGGTCTTTTTTTAAAAACTGAGCATAAATTTTATCTTTTTATTTTTCTTGCTGGTTGATGGTTTTATTAGTTGCAGCGAGATAAGAACATTCTTTGCCTGTAAACCTGGTGCCCCACAAACAGCTGCATCCTCTGCCAGTTCCCATCCAATAGGGTTAAAGGAGGCTTCCTGGTGGTCTCTCTGGGATTGCAGACTTGTGGATTTGCAATCACAAAGATTCTAAGTTGTCGCTGCCCCATCTCTCCAAAATGTTCACATCACAAAAAAAACCCAAAAACATCTAAATAATAAAATCCTTAAAAATGACTAAATTCCAAAATTCTGAAAAAAAATGTTGCTCTTGTGTTGTAAACCTCAGATATTCACTTGCATCACATCCCCTGAATCCAGAAGCTTGACCTTCTAATCATGCAGATAATTTAAGAGCTTTTCTCTTGCTTTTTGGTGTCTTAACCCCTCTGCTTCCTTGCTTCATTTTCTACCCTAGGTGGGGTAGAAACCTGCTGTTGGTGTTAAAGACAGTGACCATCACAGCAGCATGGTGTTGACCCTGGTCCTGCAACGCTTCTGGTGGTACAATATGATGAAGAGCTGAGTAGAGCAAGAAGGAGTGAAGGAACAGTAGGGTTTGAATGTCCTTAAAGTCCAAACAGTAATCCTGAGATGGGTGGGATTCATCTCAGTGGAATTTTAGGAGTTTGCAAGGTCTGCATCTCTGCTCCTGGGCTCATCAGTCCCTCCTTGGGAAGGAGCACTTATAAGAGTGCAAATGATTTCCCTCACATTGGAAATATTTTTCCATCTTTTCCCCAAAAGTGGGCAGATAATAATCTCCAGCAAACATCTCACTTTCAACGACATCACTTGCCTCTACAAAAAAGCTCAGAGAACCACAGAGAAGACACCCTCATCAGCTGTTAGAGATCAGAAACATCTCTCCCTACTTTTGCCTTCTAGGAAGCAAATTCTAGTTCGTTAGTGTCTCTCTGCTCTTCTGTAGACTCATTAACACCTGAACTAGCTCTCTCCAAAGGGAAAGTGGGGGAAAAGGGAGGGAGAAAAAAGGCAGCAGGCACTTAACTGCTCCCAGGCTGCTCCTTTGTGCCAAGACCACTCCATCTCCGGTATTGTTTACAATGAAATAAAAGCTGAACAGTGTCAGGTCTTAAAATAACTTGCTGTTTGTGGAGCAGGAAAAGCAGGGTCAGGGAAGTTTTGAACATATTTAAAGAGGCAGGATGATTACAAGATGAACTGGGACTCAGGAAAGAAGGCATTCCCATGTTCCACAAGTTCAATCCTGAGCCTGGTGTAAAGTGAGTTTGGGCCACTGAGTCTGCCCCATCCATTCCAAGTGAGACTGGGTCAAGCCCGGGGCTAAGGTGTGACATCTCCATTGGTCCTCTCAGATTGAGGACATGGCCACTTCTCATTGGTAAAACTCAGTGCATGGTAGAAAAGGACTGGTGGGATAACCCAAATGCCCTTGAGATGCACTGCAAGAGGGTCTAGATGTGATAGGTATGGCAGGGGGTTAGAACAAGATGATCTTTAAGGTCCCTTCCAACCCAAACCATTCCATGATTCTATGAGATCCATGATGTTGACTGCATAAAGTATTGATGGGAATGCTGAGGAATAGGCAACAAGAGAAGAAATGGCTCAATGCTCAGTGACTCACCATTGCAGGCCACCTCCAGGTCCCAAACAGAAGGGCCATTAGGTCTTTGGGTAGATGAGCAAGACATGAGAATGTGGGATACATAGAGAGAACCCAGCCAGATCCATCCCATCCATCCCCCAGGTCAAGTTCTACTCCACAGTGGTTTTGCTCACTGTTTATAGAGTGTTGTGGTGATTGCTGGGGGAAAAACTGGCCTTCAGGTGATGGCCAAACACAACCCAAACAGAGCTTAAAGATGAAATCAAGACCAATCAGCTTACATCAGCAAAAGCTGAAGAGTCAAGCCCTGGTCTAGCTTGAGGGCACAAAGCTCCCCAAGGGTGCCACAAAGCTCCCTCTTAGGTATTGCTGCCTGCAGATACTGAAATATGACATATCAGAGCTCAGGTACTTTTGGGGACACAAGGATACCCCCAAATCACCCTCTTTGCTCCCATTTCTCAGGCCCAAGCAGGCTCCCCAACATGACAAAGGGCTTGAAACTCATCCAGGGAGAGAGCAAGGAAGGAAAGAGTCATGTGTCAGGCACAGTAGTGAGGAAGTACCTGGCCTTGTGGCGGTCATTAATGTTTCCCCTCTGCTTCAGTTCAGCCTGGCCATGGGAAAAGTGACAAAAATGGGAATGTGGAGGCTTCTCTGGGGCTGTCACTTTGCCTGGGCTCCCCAGTGCCCTTCACCTATATGAAGGGATGGTGAACACCAGTGATTCAGAGGGATTTGAGGTACACCACAGAATCACAGAATATCAGGGACTGGAAGCGACCTCAAGATATCATCTAGTCCAATTCCCTGCATGAGCAGAAACACCTAGACTAGGTCACACAGGAAGGAATCCAGATGGGTTTTGAATGTCTCCAGAGAGGGAGACTCCCCAACCTCTCTGGGCAGCCCATTCCAGTGTTCTGCCACCCTTACTGTGAGGAAGTTCTCTCTCAGATTCCCATGGAACCTCCTGCGTTTCTGCTTGCACCCATTGCCCTGAGTCCTGTCACTGGAGGTCACTGAGAAGAGCCTGGCTCCATCCTCCTGACACTCACCCTCTACATACTTATAAACATCAATAAGGTCACCCCTCTGTCTTCTCTTCTCCAAGCTAAAGAGATCCAGTTCCCTCAGCCTTTCCTCGTAAGGGAGATGCTCTAATCCCTCACCATCTTTTTAGCTCTGTGCTGTACCCTCTCAAACAGCTCCCTGTCCTAGCTGAAGTGAGAGCCCCAGAACTGGACTCACCAGGGCAGAGTAGAGGGGGAGGAGACTGACTACACCCCTTCTAATACACCCCAGGATGCCATTGGCCTTCTTGTCCACCAGAGCACATTGCTGGCTCATGGGCATCCTACTGTCCAACAGGACCCCCAGGTCCCTTTCCCCTCCACTGCTCTCTAACAGGTCGGTCCCCAGCTTATACTGATACATGGGGTTGTTCTTGCCCATATGTAGGATCCTACACTTGCCCTTGTTAAATTTCATTAAATTCCTCCTTGCCCAACTCTCCAGCCTGTCCAAGTCTCACTGGATGGCAGCACAGCCTTCTGGCCATTGGTAGCACATGGCATGCAAACTTATCTTTTTCCTCTAGTCTTGCTATCTGAAGCCTTTTTGCAGAGCTTCTGGGCATCTCCTCTCCTCCCAACAAGTCTCAAGGGTACTTGTGCAATGTTTTTTCTCCAGACCACCTCAAGCTTTCTTTGCCCGCAAAAATCCATGCAAATCTGGTTGCAAGGACCCAATGGCATTGCTGATCTGATGATGCTGGGACTGACAACATTTTTGGAGGATAAGTGAGGAGGGAACAAGAGCAGGTTCTCTCGTTCACAGCTCATAGCAGCTAGTAGGAGATCTCATTAAAGTAAGTGGAAAGTCACTGATATCTAGGGCTGATTCTATGATTCTATTCTATCATTCTATGATTCTATGATCCAGCAAGCTCTGCTGGAGTGAGCATGGCTCAGCTGAAGGAGGAAGAAGAGACACTCAGCTCTCCATTAAACATTAATGTTTGGCCCTGGCTTGCATTCAGTGGGTTGGTAAAAGCCTTGAGATTGCTGGGGATCGATCCCAGCCATGATGCTAAAGATTTGGAGATGGAGCAAGGGGTGAGCTGGAGCCTGACACCACCCTGGTGCAGCCCCTTGGCAGAAAGCAGAGAAATAAGTAAAAGAAATCAAGTCCCAGATGAAAAAAAAAAAAATAATAAGATGACAGGCCTGGGCTGGGTGGGAGAGGCCACTGCTGTCAGACATAAGCCATCAGGGCAAGAGTCCAGCACCATCCTTTTCCCACGCCCTGCTCACCCTCTCTGAGTGACAGAAGCCTTCATCTCAGAGCAAGGATATTTACTCACCCCAAAATATCCCCTTTTCTCCTTCCATGGCTGGGTTAAACCTCTGGCACAGGGGCACTAATGCATTGCATCAATAAGCTTTTAAATGTCCCTGGGTGTTTGCTCAGCACCCGTGAATCCAAACCCCAGAGAAAGCTCCTCAGAGGAGGTAGAAGAGGTGCTGTGAGTAGCACAATAAATTGGGATGGAGTTAATAAAGGCATCGACCTCTCTGAAGTAATTAACCTGAGCACACACACTGCAGGGATACACAGTGGTTCATGAGAAACTTCATTATATGCTGCTGTAGCAGCGATGGGGCAGGGCTGACTTTTGCCCAAAGCTTCAGACCCAGAAAGGGTTAATGGCACACAGAGAGATATGTTTAGTGGGATTTAGTTTTCTCTTGAGTTTTTTTCAACTCCTACAAACAAAGCACATGAGAAAATCCAGTTCACAGCTGAGCCCTGGCTGCCTGCCCACTAGGGCAGGGAAAATGCAGATGGCCTGAGATACCCACACACCAGTGCAGCTCAGGACTCAGGGTCCCTGGCAGGTCTCTCCCCTCTGTTGTATTGGAGGTGACAGTTGTCCCCATCACAGTGCAAAAGACAGTGCTGAGACAGGAGCAAATCTAATTCCTCAAGCCCCCTTGGCCTACTTGAATTTCTGGAGAAGATGGTAACCTGGGGGGCTCTGCTTCTGAAAAATACTAATTAACTCTTATAATAGATGATTCCCATTTTTGGCCCCTCACCACAAAAAAGACATTGAGATGCTGGAGGGGGTGCAGAGAAGGGCAACAGAGATGGTGAAGGGTCTGAAGTACAAGTCTTGTGAAGAACTGGGGGTATTCTGCCTGAAGAAAAGGAGGTTGAGGGGTGATCTTCTCACTTTCTACAACTCCCTGAAAGGAAGGTATAGCTGGTCTCTTCTCCCAAGTAACAGCTGACAGGACAAGAGGAAACAGCCTCAAGTTACACCAGGAAAAGGTTAGCAGGAAAAATTACATTGAAAGAGTTATCAAGCATTGGAACAGGCTGCCCAGAAGAAATGGTTGAGGTACCATCCCTGGAGGTATTTAAGAGATGGACAGACAAAGAGCTTAGAGATATGGTTTAGGGATAGTTCTTATCAGATTTGGGTTGTTAGTTGGACTCAATGATCTAAAAGATCTCTTTGACCAAGATGATTCAATGAGCCTAAGTAGGTGTTAACAGAAAGAAAGAGCTTCACCACAGTCTGGATGAACACCTCAGAGTGAATTTAACATCATTTCTCCCAGCAGATGCAATCACACTGCTCTGCAGTGACTTTAGGGCTGGGGAATGAAGAAGCCACAGTGGCAGCTTTGTGGAGCAATAGCCACCACTGCACTGACATTTCACTCCCTGAGGCTGAAATGAGCCTTCTTTCCAAGAAACAGATGTGTAAGACAACTGGTGATCACAAAAACAGCACCTACCCCTAGCACAACATTAAACCTCCCCAAACACCAGCTGGGCTCTTAACCCTTAGAGTCTCCCAGTCTAGACAGGACATGAAGGACTAATGTGAAAATCATCAACAGAACATTTATACTCTCTGCTGTCGAGCTGCAAACAGAAAGAACTGTCAAAAGGTATAAATTCATTTGGTCTTTAAGTATTTTCAGCTTTTGGGAAATGGATGGTGCAGAAGATTTGCAGCCCATACACATTGCTGCCTACTTTTGAGTTTCCTATTTGCTGAAAAGCTATCATAGAATAGTTTGGGTTGGAAGGGACATTAAAGATCATTTAGTTC
>VZTY01027415.1:2618-19335 GCA_013400935.1 Turnix velox | reverse complement strand
CATCAGGTTGCTCAATGCTTCTTCCAGCCTGGCCTTAAACCCCTCCAGGGATTGAGGGGCCATGCACCACCTCTCTGGGAAACCTATTCCAGTGTTTCACCACCCTCACAGCAAAGAGCTCCTTTCTTCTATCCAGCCTGAATCTCCCCTCTTCCAATTTGCATCCATTATTTCTAGTCCCTCCATCACATATCCTATTAAAAAGTCCTACCCCAGCCTTTCTGTAGCCCCCTTCAGGTGCTGATAAGCTACTGGCAGTTGACACCTTCAGGTGTTGATAAGCTTTTAGCAGTTTTGGGTCAGTTTGGTTGCTTTGGGTTAAGCGATGCCTCCTCTCCCCCCCCTCCCCCCTACAATTGGAGTGGGATTTGGAGATGAGACAGCTTCTAGGCTTGATTTAATGCATTAATTGGATGTAAATTGGAAGAGGGTAGATTCCAACAAACCCACCACCGGTTTCATTTACCTTTGGCTGCGTGGCACTAGATGCTGGGAGAAGGTGAGGAGAGAGGAGCCCAGGGGACTTCTTCAGGGGTCTTTGCCTTCCCCACAGCCGCAAGGAACAGCTCTGTCTGGATGCAGAGAAGATCACAACTCTAGGACCTGGAGCACTTGTAAAATCAAAGCCATGGCCATGTCAAGATCCATCCTGGCTGTCCTACAAGAATCCCGGGGAGCAGCAGCCCAGCCACACTGTCCTGCAGAGCAGGGAGTCCCACAGCCTTGCTTGCTCCTCCAGGAAAAAAATCAGAGAAATATGAAGCACGAAGGGGGTGTGGATCCCCCCACGCAGCTCCTGCTGACCTCAGGATCTCACTGATCTCCTCAGTCCTCAGCCCGTCCACGTTGCAGCTTGTTCCCCTGTGCAGCTGGGATGCAAGGAAAGGCTCCTGGCCAGCTGTGTGTGCTGGAGGATGGCACAGCCAGCAGAGAGGGCAGCTGGCTCTGTAGGGTTTCTCACCACTAGCAGCCGGCGAGGAGACAGGGGTGAGCAGAGGGGCTGGCTCGGCACACACAGGAGGGCTGCAGAGCAAAGCACAAAGGCTCTCCCATCCTGGCTGCTCTGCCCTGGAACGTAGCATGGGGACTGCTGCCCAGCACAAATCTGTTCCTCATTATCCATCCCGGCTGCCGACTGAGCCCAACTCCGTCACCAGCCACTTGTGGTGCAGCCCTGCCTGTCTTCTGTCCCCCTCAGATGAGCAACTTCTGCACCAGCCAGCACCGTGGGGCAGTCTAGGGCCAGGGCTGGCATCCACTCCTCCCGAGGTAATGCCAGAGTGAAGGTGAATCCTGCCCTCCACCAACAGGCAGAGGAGGCTTCCTGTGAAAGCTGGGAGAAGGGATGGCTGCTTAATGTGCAGAGAACAGGAGGGCAAATGCAGGAGAATTCAGGAAACATCTCTGGTTGTATTCAGGTGAGATGGGTGCTTGGATACACAGGCAGGATCAGGATGGACCAGAGAATGGACTGATGTATAGAATCATAGAATGGTTTGGAATGGAAGGGACATTAAAGATCATCTAGTTCCAATCCCCCTGCCATGGGCAGGGACACCTCCCACTACACCAGATTGCTCAGTGCCTCATCCAGCCTGGCCTTAAACACCTCCAGGGATTGAGGAGGCATCCACAACCTCTCTGGGCAATGTGTTTCAGTGTCTCACCCCCCTCACAGGAAAGAGCTTCTTTCTTAGATCCAGCCTAAATGTGTGTACACTGATGTGATCAGTCTGAACTGAGTTCTTCTGTATTTACCTTCCAACTGTTCTCCACAAAAACACAAGCCTGGTCAAAGCCTCTGCCAGGCTTTGTGCTTGCTGGAGCCAAGTTAGAGGTGAGAAGCTGGACTCCCCTTCACCATCATGAAAACATCATACAGGGGTGTCAGAAGTGCTCAAGAAATAGAATAAAAAACTAATGCAAAGTTGCCTGTGGGTCAATAGCACCCTTGCTGCAATGGAGAACATGAAGCTGCCAGATTCAAGGAAATTATTATTCCTTTTGCCTTGGAAGCAATGAGATACATCTGGGTACTGGCTCCAATTTGGCACTCCCAGTAAATATATATATATACACATATGTATTTATATAAGAAAGAGCCAACTTTAGGAAGACAAGGCAAAGTGGGGAGCTACCTACAGAAGGACACAAAAACCAGCACTCAACCCTTTGCAGAGGCACACCTGGAAGAACTAGAGGCAAACAGGGACCAGCTGCAGCAGGAACATAGGAGTGGTGCAGCCATGGGGTGGCTCTAACACAGGGTGACATCTCCATCCTCAGGGACTTTCTACACAAATCTCTGAGCTACTTGCTGTAGCTTTGCCACCAGCCTTTCATGGAGCCAGGGTTCCCAAGCCCTTTCCAGCTTAAAATTTACCTTATGCTCCAATGTGGGAGGTGGTGATTTTAAGAAAACTGAGCAGTGCTGCTGCTTAGCTGACTTGGGAGGTGGCCAGCACCAACCCATTGCCCACAGCTCGGCTCTTCCATCCAGCTGATGTCCCCATTGTCACAGTCCTCTGCTGACTTCACAAGTTCAGGTACCACAGAGAAAATGGAGGAGCTGAGCACCAGAGGAAAATAAATCACTGTGGAAAAAATTGTGCAGAGGTAATGGCAGGCTCTAAGGAGAAGCAAAATGATGGGTCTGCAGTAATCAGGCAGCTCCAGGATGCTTATAATAATAGAGAGAGGGTTGTACATTCTGGGTCACAGTCTGACAGGCATCTCCTTGGGTTATGCCTTACTCTGTGCTGGAGAAGCTGGAGGTTTGGGCACATGTGCTCGTGGTTTGGCCCAGATCTTGTGTTTTTCCACTGAAGCACTTCAGTATTTTTAGTCTGAAAGAGACAGCTCTGTGCTATGCTGGTAGGATCAGAGCAGTCAGCCAGGGTAGGGACACTGCCTGCTACCTCTGCCTGTAGAGTGAAATACAGAGAGTGGAGTATGAGAATAAAAATTGAGAAATGCCTGTGGGAAAGGATGTAGCAGGAGCCACCATCCCTGGTTGCAGCACATCTAGGGTCCAGGCAGGGAAAAGAAAGCTCCAAGCTGGTGGCATGGAAAGCTTGCACACAATATTAACTGCAAGGCTCAGATAACCCTGTGGGATGGCAGCAACCAGCTTCAGCATTTTCCAAAGCTGAAACATCTTACTTTTCCCTCCTCCAAGGACCCGAGTGCTGCAGACCCACCGCTTCCAGGAAAAGAGCCTGGCTGGAGCAGCTTGGTGCTCTGCCAAGCCCATCGTGTCTGTAGGAAACTCTGGCACTGAGGTCCGGCACGCAGAGCACAGCTCACTCAGCACCACTGGGTGGTGGGATGTGGGACAGATGGGAAACATTAGGAGGAGTGAGAGCTTCGAGAGGGACCAGCACAAAGCTCTCAGGGTGAGGAAGCTGGGCTGGGACCCTGCCAAAAAGGAGCTGGGGGGTGGTGATGGTAGATGCCAGGCTGGGTATCTGCCAAATATCCATCTTGCAAATCAAGTAAACCATATTTACTCTCCTTTAGGAGGTCAAGGGAAAAGCACAGCCAGCACACACCGACACACTGTGATCCAGAATGCCCTAAAACAGCCCCATTTGAACCTCAGTTTTGGCAGAGAGGGAGGAGACATGGGCAAGGGAAGATCCACTGAAGGCAGCTACAGCAGTGGGGCAGCAAGGAGCTGGCTGCTGCCCGAGGTATGGCCTCGTGCTGGCTGCAGGCAAAGCCGCGCTTCGGAAAGAATTTAGTATTTTCCACAAACTTTCTCAAAACTAGGAAATCCAGTCAGGCACACGGAGGCTGTGAGTGGGGGTTGTGGCCTTGGGTGGAGAAGAGGGCAGAGGCAGCAGGACTGCGAGGGAGAAGCCAGCTGGGATGTGCTGAGGTTCCCAGGCAGCAGAGAGAACAGACTGCACCGCCTGCTCCAACGCTGGTTTATTTGAACATTACAAAATACTCTGAGTATATTTTCACATTAAAACAATATTCTTGCAAATAAGGTACTAAGTCTTCAGAGTCTTGAGTCATTCGTGGTGCCCATGGCTACAGAAAACACTGACCTGGCTAGAGATTTAGTATGGCCCAATATCAGAAATCAAAACCAGAATAAGGCATACCAGAAATGCAAAACTATATTAAAAATACCTTTTAAAAATCTCATGCCCAGCTGGTGGAACAGGTACAGAGCAGAAGGGCTTTTTCTGAGCCTTGCTTACTGTACCAGGACTACCACCAGCTTGCCCCACATTGGGCTTGCTCACCCAGTCCATCTAAGTGTCCCCTTGACACTTGCTGTCCCAGCACACTCACCTAGGCAGGACAGGCAGTTATTTAACTGGTTTTGGACATTAGCTGCCCAAATCCCCATTCCCAGTTGGTGCCCAACTGCTGTGCTGAGCTTTTTATGTGCTGAGCAGCTCTTAAGGAGGAATTCTTGGCCCTGGGGGGGGGAATCACAAATAATTCATTGCCACCAAGTCCCACCACCCTCTCAGGAGGGACTAGCGGTGGCTGGGAGGCAGCTGGTGGGGACAAACATTTCAAGATGCACTCAGCTCTCACCCATCACCCCTGATCCTGGTGTACATTCATACCTGCTGTTTGCTCCACTCCTGGCACCATCACCAGCCCTCCCAGCTGATGGGCTCTGGGCAACTGAAGGGGCTGGAAGGTGGGCAGGATGACCCACTAGGATGCTGGCAGCTGCCTCCTAGTAAAGCCAGGAAGATGACCACCAAAGCTACTGGGAACACATCCAAACAAGAGACGTGGGGCTGGCACAGCAGGTTGGCTGCTAGAGGAGTCCCTGTGCGTACAGATTCATCAGTCTGGCTCCTAGTGGAGCCAAACTCCAGGAGCACTGCTCCCAGTCCTGAGAAAATCATGGCCTTGTCTCTGTGGCATCTCTGTAACTCGGAGAACGCAGAGCTCCCTCAGCAAGGAGCACATCTCTGGCCTCCTGGCTGAGCTCCACACATGCTGTGAGGAACCATCTTGACAGAGCCAGCACGTCCTCACCTCAGGGCAACACAACCATGATGGGACCGAGTCCAGCTGGGATCCCAGCCCTGGGATGAGTGCATCTCAGTCCTCCCAGCACTCTGAAGATGAGTAGAAAGGAAGAAAGAGGCCTGGGATCTGTGCTTCCCTGGGTGGACAAGGGTTGGTACCTGCCGTTGCAACACGAAGTCCAGTTATTGACCAGTTTTCCATCAGGAGATGCAAAGCCCACTCTGGAGTGCAGCTCCAGGAGGAGTACTGGGCTCTTCTCTGCCTCTCCTGCAGTTCATGGAGACACACACAAGCTTTACAATGCAAGACATCAGAGTGGCCAGTGAGACACAGCCCAGCCCCTTCCCCACCACCCTGTGCCTCAGAGGTGGCTCGCTCTGTTGAACATCAGCCATCGGGGCTCTGCGCTGGGCACCATCCTGCCCTGCTCCTCCGGGGCCATCAAAGGCTGCAGCTCCTGCTGCTCAGCACCTTCTGGGCTGCTGTCACTCTGCGACCTGCCGCTCTTGGAGATGTGGCTGGGGAACTGGAAGCAGGAGCTCTGCTCTGCCATCACCTGGCTGGCAGACTGGGGTTGCTCCTCCAGCACCGGGCAGGCGAATCTCCTGTGCTGAGGGCCGCTCTCCATGCCCGGGGGGGAAGCGATGCTCTCCAGGGAGGAAATGCTTTGGTTCCACGCCTTCTGCATATCCACTGGCACGATTTTGGTGGTCTCCGAGGAGACGTAAACAGTCAGATCATCCTGGTCTCCTTTCCATGGCAGCTCCTTCTCTGCCAAGGTGGGTGATGGCGGGATAATGCAAGGGCTGGGGCAGACATCCAGGCTGCCTGGAGATGCAGAAAGAGGGACAGTGAGAGGGATCTTGCCTCTTCCTCTCTCCCTGGTCCTGCAGAACCACAAACTACAAAGCAGACAGCTGGCCCAGAGATGCAGGAGCCACCAGGAGATGGCTCTTGCTATCTCCTCCAGAGTGATAGAGAAGCATGATTCACTCATTCGTGCTCTGCTGACTTTGGTTCCACTCAGGTCAAAGTAACTTTGCTCCCCAGATGGAGGAAGGACAAGCCACTCAACCTGGCAAGGGAGTCTTAGTGCCTACCAGGAGTTGTCTTTTCCTGAAGGACCTCATCAGTGGCTCGAGCGATGAATATGATCCCTTCATCATCCTCTCTCTCCGTCTCTGAGCTGTCACTCTCCTCTTCCTCTGAGCTGACCTTCACCATCACAGGAGCTGCAGCCAGATTGGAGGAGTTGGTTTAGAGGATGGGCCACCCAGAATTCTTGGCCCTGGTGCTAGTGAGACCCTGGGAGCTGGTGTGTACCAAGCTGGCAGTGGGCAGGCACAGTGGGCTGCTCCAACCCACCCTACCAGGTTCCCTTGCAGGACTGTCAAACCTCACCTGTTACAGGTCTTACCTGTCTCCTGCCAGGGGACATTTTTGTGTGCCTTCCCATTGGATGCATCGCTGGTCAGAGAGATGTTCTTCTGTGAAGAAAGAGGGACCAGCTGGGACCTGTCTTGTGCAAACCCCTCACCCCAACCTAAGTGGTCCTGCAACACAAACTCCCATCCCAGCTCGACTGTAGCTGTGATAGTTAGTGTTTTCCAGTCCTTAGCTGCTGCATCTTCATGGTCCTAGAACAAACAGCTCAGCTGCAATGGCTTCAAAAGCCTTCAAATGAGAGAAGACACCCCAGGCTTGATTTAAGGTGCAGGTGCCAGTGCCCCACTTCTGAGCCTGGATCTGCACCAGCGTCCAGGCTACTTTATGCTGAATGTGATTGAAAAACAAATGTGAAGCTCCTCTAGGGCTCAGGACCTCTTAACCCAGGGAACAGACACCTCAGGGCCTTGGTGGGATGGCTGGGACACAGGGAAGCAACATCTGCATGCTCAAACACAGCATATGACTGAGATGAGATGAAGTGCCCTCCTTGCTGGAGCTGATGGTGCCTTCAGCACCTCAACTAACCCTCAGAAGACCTCACTATCTGCAGCAGAAAGGAGACCAAGTCTCTGAGCAGGCATTTGGGGAATTCTTGCCTTTTTCCTGCCCTTTTCCTTCAGCCTGGCCTTGCTTTTGGAGGAGCAGACATTGTGCTTGGTGGACTTGAAGGTCTCCAGCCTCCTCTTCATGTTCTGCCGGAAGATTTCTTTATCTTGGCGCTCTTGTTTATCTGGAGAGATGAAGTGACGGCTGTAGCTGGCCTTGTACTGGCCGAGGGAGAGGCAAAGAGACACAGGGTGAGCAGCTGGCCCCACGGAGCATCCTCCATCCCTGCTTCTGTAGGGGCCACACTCCATAGCCAGGGAGCTCTCACCCGCCGGCGGGGCTTGTAGAGGCTCCCCCGCAGCACGTGGTGCATGGCCGCGTCCTCCTTGTCCCGCCGGCTCCGCACCGTGTCAATCACCTGGAGGTCCAGGCAGGCACCGCTCCCACTCTCCCTCCTGGGGGAAGGATGAGAGGATGGAGATGGAGATGTTGAGCTCCGTGCCTGCAACTTGCCAGCCCCAGCATAACCCATACCCCCCCAGAGAAGGGAGGTGCAGCGAGGTCTGCCCAGAACCTCAGAGGGAGGCTTGTGCTCACAGGAGGTTTGTGACTGACGACTCCGACATGGAGGTGCGGCTGGGCATGGAGGGCAGTGCTAGTTTGGCAGCAGAGAGAACGTGTCCACCCTGGAAGGTTGGGAAGACAAGGCTGGCATCAGTGCAGCAAGGACCCAGCTGAACAGGGTCCTGCCAGAGGGGACACAGCATGGCCATGCATGGGGTAGACCACAACCTCAGCCAGCTCCTGCCAGGGCCATCTCACCACCCTCCCCCCCATGATGTGGCCCAACCTGGTCAACGAAGCTGATAGCATCCCGGATGTTCAGCTTGTAATAAACATCCCAGATCTCGTCCCGCAGCCTGTAGGCAGATTTCCTCATCAGCAGCTGGCTCAGATACTTCTTGTCGAACTGTTCCCACCTACCACGAGATGAAGACATAGACTGTTTAGCTCCCACAGCCAGGCACATCCTGCCCAGAAAAGGTTAAGAGTGTCCAAAGCATGGTGAGAACAGGCTGGACCCAGGGAACTGAAGAAACCTTTCATCCCTACTACCCTGGGTAAGTAGACCAGTGGATCTGTGGGAGATGATGGCAGCAGGACTGGGCCAGCACAGCTGCCCTGCTGGAGCAGTTCCCCTCCAGGAAACTGGCTTTTCTCATCCTTTTCCTGTCACTGCACTACAGATAAACACTGCCCAAGCTTTAATAGGGCTGTCCTCTCCTCAGCACCCAGTGCTGTTCCACTCCCAGAGAGGCACAGGGCCATTGGCACCACCATCAACACCCCATAGTTCTCCAGAAGCTCTAGCACGGGCAACCTATGCCAACTCTTGCAGCATCCCCAGCTGCATTTGTCCAGCTTCTCTCTGGGATACTTTTGGAACTTCAGAACCTCAGGAGCAGCAGCTTGAAGTCCATCCCCTTCCAGATGGACTGATGGTCAGACATTTAGCCTGCCCTGACTACAGAAGGAGTTTCCTCCAGCAAAGACTCTGCTATGATTCAAGCTGGAGATAAGGAAGAAGTTCTTTCCTTATCTCCAGGATAAGGAGGTGAGATAAGGGTGGTGAGACACTGGAACAGGTTGCTCAGAGAGGTTGTGGATGTCCCCTCCCTGGAGGTGTTTAAGGCCAGGCTGGATGGGGCATTCAGCAACCTGGTCTAGTGGGAGGGGTCACTGACCATGGCAGGGGGGTTGGAACCAGATGATCTTTGAGGTCCCTTCCAACCCACTCTATGATTCTATGATTCCATGTCCCCATGTTCCCTGTCTATCTGATGGCCAGCAGAGGATCCTGACTAAGGCACTCACTTGTCCCGCCAGTAATGGTAGCCATGGTGCCCCACGATGTCTTCCACTGCTGCCAGGATATGGTCAAAGGCCTTGAACAAGGAGAAGAGGGTGAGAATGGTGGCTGCTGGTGCCCTGAGGGAGCCAAGGCCACACATCCCCTTTGCCTGGCCCTAACATTGTAGGGCAGCCTCCAGTCCCAGCACCTACATGTTCATGCAGCTCCTCATTCAGTGTGGGCTTGTGGTGGTCGCTGCGCTTCACCTTCAGCCATGTCACCAGGGGTTTGATGGTGAGGCCCTAGAGTGGCAGGAGAAGGGAAGGGAAAGACTGGGAGAACAAGAAGGTGCATGGCTGGGGCACGGGAAACAGAAGCAGCATGAAGTGACCGGTGATGCCACACTCCTATCAAACTGTCTCCCTGTGCCTGGGACCTGCGTGATAGTCCTGAGTCTCAGCAGGTAGCAACCATGTCCTAGTCTCCCATTCCCCTCTCCCCTAAGCTCATATCCATCTGCCATGGAGCTCCCCTTCCTGAGGCACAGATACCCCAGAGCCATGGCCATCTGCAGCTTTTAAGAAACACACCCTGGCCAGGCACACACTGCTCCTTGAGGACTTAGTCCTAAAACAAGAGGCCAACACAGAAACAATGGCCATGGCCTTGCTGTTATGCCAACTGCTGCATCATCCCAAACTGGTAATACCAGGAGGCACCAAGGACCAAAGGTGAAAAAAGATACTTGTCCCAAGTACATGACCCCAAATACCCATCTGGCCCTACAGGCAAACGCTGGACAAGAGAAGGAGGGTGTGGTGCCACCCTCACCTGCACGATGACAGTGAAGAACACCACCACGATGGTTGTTGCCACAAAGTAGTCCTTGGCTTTCACTTTTTCTCCATCCAGCAGGATGACCAGAGCAAAGGCCACTGCTCCACGGAGGCCACCATAGGACATGACCACCTGGTCAATCCTGTCCAGGGGGATGAGACGGAAGCGGTTGAGCACATAGGTCTGGAGGATAACACCTAGGAAAGAAGGAGAAGAAGAGGTTGGGATGTTAGGCTGGGATGGCAGCTCCTGGAGAATGGGCAAAACAGGTACCAGGAGCTGAGGCTGGCTCAGGCTCATGGACCAGGCTTCTTTGTGGGATAACACTTTTTTTTGGCATAAAAAGGTCTGGGTGCAACCAGCATTTTGGCAGACTGACCCACAGCTCTGAAAAGCAGGATAAAGAAGAGGGTGCCCAGCACCAGGGCTGTGTCCCACGCCCACTTAGAGGTGTCCACAGCTGAGATGCCCAGAAACATGAAGATGATGGTCTCTGAACTGCTGGCCAGAGTCTTCATGGTGTACTTGACCGTGGTGCGGGACTTTTGGGAGATGTTGGCTTCCACGTACTTCTTGCAGCAGATCCCACAGAAGGTGACTCTGCAGAGGGGCAGAAAGAGCTGACGTGACCCTACAGTGGGATGAGGAGTGAAGCCTTCTCACCACCTCTCAGTAATTTCCTTACTGCTCCCCTGGGACACCCCAGTACTCACGCCAGGATGGAGGAGAGTGAGACCATCTCAGCAGCCAGGTAGGCGACGTAGGCCAGGAGGAAGACGAAGAGGGGCTCGATGATGCGCACACGCTTGGTGAAACGTGTGATCAAAGCCAGGAGGAAAGCAAAGAGCAGCCCCACGGCCGTGCCCCCAAGGCTCACCAGGAAGAAGGAGGCTGGTGGGGAGAAGATCAGTTTGCACCTTTGGACCTCACCATGAGTGAGTAAAACCTGGTCTTGCACCTCATGGCCATGCTGGGCTCACCAAGCCTCATATTCCCACCTACATCCCCACCAAAGCATCCCATGGTGATGCCCAGAACCTGCCAGCTCCAGACAACAGCTGGGATGGAGGTGACAAAGCTGTGGTCCCCAGTGGCCACCCCATAATATGACAAAAACCATGTTAACCACCTACACTTCTGCACTAGAGGAGGAGTTGTAGGGGCTGGTGGGACACATACTCACCTACCCCCTTCAGGTAGTCAGTGGCATGGATGTGTGCTGGGCCTAGCTCCACAAAAGAGTTGAAGACCTTATACAGCACCTGCAGGCAAAGCAAATCCCTTGGGTATTGCCCTACCTTGAGACAGGCAGCCCCTGAAGGGCAGGAGGGACCCTGCAGAAGAGGCATCACTTGCCCCACATGTGCCAGGTGACATTTCAGCAGGCAAAGTTCCCCAAGGCCAGGAGAGTAGACCCAGAAAGCATGGCATAGGTCTGTCCCTATCTTGGGGATGTCACCTGCATCATCTTCCCCATACTGGGGGACACCAGTGCCCTGGTCCATGTAAAGTTCCACTTTAGAGCTCCCCAAGCTCCAACTCACCACGGTGACAGCATCATTCAAGAGGGACTCGCCAAATACGATGATGAAGAGGGTTTCATTGACATGGACCTCTTCAAAGACAGCCAGCACTGCCACAGGGTCCACAGCTGAGATGAGGCTGCCAAAGAGCAGGAAATCCAAGAGGCCAGCTTTGACACCTGGATCTGCAGGGATAGAAGGACCAAGCTCAGGCAGATCATCCACCCCACAGCCCAGACTGCAAGGATGAAACAAGCCTGCCCTTCATCTGCTCACAATCAATTTGCCCAGATGAAGTGGGGCTCACATCCTGCAACATGAGGATAATGGGATATGGATGTCCCTCTTGGCACCTACATTCATCACTGCCCCTCTGGGATGCGTGCACTGAAGGAGGCTCTGCAGCCCCAGCTGAGCTCCAGGCATCAAGGGCATCCTTGGGGCTCAGAACAGCTCAAAACATGACCCAGAGCAGCCAGAGCCAGTGGCTCCAGCCAAGGACAGGGAACACGACAGGGAGTGAGCAAAGCCAGCCAAGGGCTTTGACAAAAATAGCAAAGACATGAGTCAGCCCAGTGGCCATCCCATTTGTCCTGCACGCTTGGTGGTCCTGCCAGAGCATCATTCCCAGAACAGCAGGACCCTCCTCTTGCAACACCTCCTGGGATTCATGGAAGGGCCAAGCAGAGGGCTCTGATCTCAGGGGTACTTTGCCCCCTCTGACCCAGCTTTTGGGGCTGTGGTCCAAGCTGGACAGCCCCGTGCACCCACCCATGAGCCCAGCCTGTTGCAGCCCCCAGAGAGCAGTGCCAGTGGTGAAGGAGTTCCAGAGCGTGCCCACCACCGCGTAGGTGAGGATGGCACCAATGTTGTCAAAGAACAGGCGGCTGGGCATGAAGTAGCCAGAGTCAAGGACGATGGGAGGCAGGAGGAAGAGGAAGAACATGTTGGGCTCCAGCTGGTACTCAGCTTTCTTCGCCACAGCCAACACGATGCCCCCCAAGCCCAGCCCCAGCAAGATGAGGAGGCAGCTCTCTGGGACGACGGACGTCACCTTCCTTGACAGGTGGAAAACTACAAGGAAAGAAGGAAAAAAAAAAATGAGAGCATTAGCCAAACAACCATGTGGACAGAGCTACACAAGCTTCACAGAAGGGTTGGCTGATGCACAATGGAGCTCAGGCTGGACAAGAGAACCACTTAAGGCTGTTTTATGGCCCTGTGTGGGCAGGAGACATTCCAGCTAGCTCCCAGGTCAGGATTTCAGGTCCCGGGGTCTCTCACCCAGCCACTATCTAATAAGCCAAGCATTTTGCTTTTCTTGGCCTGTGGTACCTGCATTTAAAGAATGAAAGCAGCCAGTGAACACATCCTCAGTGTCACAAGCAGTGCTGGCTGCTGCTGGAGCCAAGGCAGCCTGGCTCACTGGGACTTGTTACCCCACTCCCAGAGGAGGATGCTCAGCCCTGGTGATGGGGTGACCTTGTTTGCAGCCATCTGAGTGAGCAGCCTGCAAACCACTGCAGCACCAGGCAGCTGCTCTCCTGCCTGAGGACAGCCTTCCTCAGCACCAGCCAACCTACCTGCATGCAAAACACAGGAGCTGCCAATTTAGCATTGCCTTGAATAATCTTCCACGTGAGGCTTGAAGCAAACCTTAAGCTGCCATGGAACTGAATGTATTTTTTGAAAGCCAGCAGAGTGGTGGCTGCTGTTCATCCATCAGCAAGGTGCCAACGAGCCTACAGCTCAGGCACAAGCCAGGGGGATGTCACACCAGCCAGCACAGGGGACTCACTCCCTCAGGCAGCCTGGTTCCCAAGGCCAGTACGTCCAAATCATTCCAGCTTCCAGGTGGCCAACCCCTCATCCCTGTGGATTTCTCCTCCCCAGCTAGGGCAGTGCTTGGGGAAAGGGTGTTAAGGATCAAAGCAATTTTGCCCCCCCACTCATCATTCAGTTCTGCCATTACTTGGGACATCCAGCCCAGCTCTTAGCATGACTTAGCCATCAGGCAAAGAAATCTTCTTCTGGGGAGTGGGCTCCTCCAGGCACCTCCAGAGGCACCCCTGTCCTTGAGCACTCTGCAGGTACAAGGGACATCAGAGCAACCTCTGAGCTGCCACTTGGTTGTAAGCAAGCCCAGCCCTGCTGCCAACCCAAACCCTAGTCCCTAAAACCCTTTAGCTGGACTGAAGGTGCCCACAGCTTCTGCCAACTCATCCCACCAGAAGGAACACTGTGCTACAGTAACAGGCCAACCCATAGGTCACTTGGCTTCTCTCCTTGGGATCCCCCATGGACATATCAGAGCTCTGCCTGGCCCAGGGTTCTGTCTCCAGTGGCACAGAGCTGGAGAGAAGCCCAGGAACAGGCAGTGCTTCATTAATCAGTTTCCATGACTCTGCCCTTGTCATTCTCCTCTGAACCTCTCCCAGTACTGCTCTACCTTTTCTGGAACCAGTCCCAAGTGTCCCTGAGATGAGGACACCCTGGGCACTGAGGTCATGGACTCCTGATGTTCTTCCTTCTCCTTCCCTAGCACCTTAGTTGATTTTCTTTCCTTCACCACCACTGAGCACTGAATTAGAGGAGACAACTCAATGACAAAGATCTGGTCACTAACCAGAGACAACATCTTTGAGCCCACCACTGAACAGGCAGGCAAAAGGACACTTCTCCTCTCTTTGAGATCTTCACAGTGACCCACTCCGATCCTTGGCATGGCCAACCTTGTCCATGCCATTCTGCTGAGCTCCCCTGCCATCATGTCCCGGGAACATTGCCACAGCTGGGAAGGGCAGAATGGTGAGCACTGGGGCATCATGACCCAAAGCTCCATCATCAACCATCTCAAGGGGAGAGAGCTGCAGAGCACCCAGAGGCAAGCCTATGCCCTATTTCTGCAGCTGAGTGTCCCTCCCACAGAGGTGACCCCTCTCAGCCACGTCCACGCTGCGATTCAGCAGCAGACGTGGTGGCGAAGGGGACACTACAACCCTCCAAGCAAACTCAGGCCCCTGGAGAAGGGTTGGCCCAGGCCCAGCCTGGCCAAATTCCTGCTGAATGACCAGAGAGGTGGTGGGCAGAGCCCTGCTCACCCCACACAAGGCCAATGAAGGCAGCAGCAGCAGCAGAGGTGGGCGAGCGGCGCTCACTCAGCGCCTCTGTCAGGTTGCGAAACCGCTTTCCGCCCACGAGAACAAAGCTCACAAGTTTTTCAAGAAGGGAACGAGGCGTCCAGCCCCTTTCTGCCTGCTTGGGAGCAATGCCAAGATTGCTCCCTGTTCCAGAAACCCATCTGCACTCCTGGTTCTGCAGATATTTGCCCTTGGGGGGTTGGAAGAACCGTGAGAGAGCCCCCAGAGATGCTGTGGAAACATAGCTCCTGGCTGGTATCCATCATTCTTTCCTTCCAGACAAAAACTTGGGCAAAGAAGGGAGCAGCATCGATGGGAAAGACCCAGCTCATCCCAAAAATCTCCTGGCAGAGGGGGGGATGTTGCCACCCACCCCAGCAAATAGCAGCACACAAGCTCCTCTGCGCTGCAGGGGAGCAGCCAGTGGGGAAGGGTGGAACGAGCTCTAATTTTACACGTGCCAGTCAAGAATTTCAGCATTAAAGGTTCCCACAGCAACAGTAACTCAGCCACATGTGAATTAACTTTGGAACCATAATGCACACTCAGGCATCCATAATATAGGATTTGCCACTGGGAGGACTTGAGGCCAAAGCCTCCTCCAGTGGAACACCTAAACCAAGACAAAAGGGGCGGGGGACAGAGGTGGTGATGCAAGAAGAGAGGGTTGCAACCCATGGGTTCAGGCTGCTGAGCTGAAAAACATCCGTTTGCAGGCAAACCTCCAACCATGGGCACAGCTGGGGCAACCCTCATCACTTCCCTCTTCCTCACATCCTGTTGAAGGAGATCCACACTCTGAGCGAGTAGGGAAAAGGCAGCAAAACCCAGATGTTGCTTTACTGTGCAAGAAGGCAGCACCCAAGCCAGCCTGTCCCTGCCCCGGGTGTTTGCAGCCTCCAGGGCACCCTGGCATTGTGACTGCCTTGGAGAACAGAGCCCACAGTGTCCCTTCCCCATCAGCCAGGCGTGGGGCCGCTTCCTCCCCTGCAGTCACAGGGCTGTGAGCTGGCAGCTCAGTGCCACCACTGCCACTGCTCCTCTGTGCCAGCCTGAACCCAGCCTCCACAGCTCCCAACACCCCAATCTCCATCTCCTCCTCTCATGCCACCTCTGGGGACACCTCCTGGCAGGGTGCTACCCACAGCCCTGCCTCCAAGTATCCATGGGACCCATAGGATGTGCGGAGCCTGGCAGCACAGAGGTACCTGCCACTGGGGTTGTGTCACCCAAATGGGGAGTGAGGGTGGCCATTGGCTCCCCACAGGCCTGGGAAAGTGTGGAGGGGATGGGAGCTCAGCAATGACCCCAGCTCAGGGGCAACAGGGGAAACCCACAGCTCCGAGGAGACATTAGAGAGAAGAGAAGCAAAGCCAGGAAAAGGAACTGCCTCTCTGATCTTCTGCAGGTGGGAGGGACATGCTCGGCAGCTGGAGGTGGCACAGCTGCAGACAGAGGGCTGGCCTGGCAGACTCACAACACCCTTTAATTCTCCCATCGTGTTGCTATAGGTCTCCCTTGTGAGAGGGCCAAGGAAAGAGATGAGCATGAGGTCCACAGCACTGTTTTGGATGATGCTTGGACAGGCAGAGTCCAGCTGGTGCTGTCCCCCATGTACCCAAGAGCTGCTGCTGGTCCCTGGCTGCTCACAGACTTTCCTAACTCCAAACCCAGAGGGTGCCCATGGCCCCACAAATGGGGGCTGTGCCCACAGCCTCACAAGGAGGAAACCTCCCTCAAGGTCATAATCTCTCCTCCTGGGCCCAGCAGGGACACTACAGGGGACCAGCCCCTGGGTGGGCACCCACTCATGGGTGTCCCTTCCCCATTACCCTGGTGTAGGGCATGGCCCCGAGGCAGCTCACACACATTCTCCTTAGACCTTCCCACACAGCCTCTTGCAGCAGAGCCTCCCCCCACCCGCCTGGTCCTGTGCTGGGGAGCAAGGGAGCTCCAGACCACGTGAATCTGGGGTGACCCACAGCATCCTGTGACCAGAGTCACAGCCCCAGCCCTTCCCCTGCCTGGGCATGGGGTCAAACAAACAGCTTCCAGGCCTGCCAGTGCCACATGCATTGCCACCTTTTGAGACAAGGAACATCCTTGCCGGACATCTCTGCTCCTCTTCTCCTCCTGAACCCTCCCTCCCCTGCACCCACCCATCTGTCCTCCGTGGGGAAAAGGAGACCCGGCCCCCACCTTGTCCCTCGGGCTCTACCTTCACCTCCTCACCTCTTGCCGTCCCCGGGAGGGGATGGAGGCCGCGGTGCGGGGTCACAGCCCAGCTGAGGGATGGTGACCGGCCAGGCTCTGGCCATTTGTCCCCATGACTCGTGTCCCTCGTCCCGGACGCCCCCGGGGCG
>VZTY01027413.1:188-64545 GCA_013400935.1 Turnix velox | reverse complement strand
CTATGACTCTATGATTCTATGAGAAGAAGTCAGACATGACATTCTGGCTACTTGAATTGTTATCCTGAGGAAATACTTCATGATGCCTGAACACCTGCTGTACACACCTGATGTGTTTTGTTATGTATGTAGCTGCAATCTCATGGAGTCAAATACTACAATTTATGTGATGTACCATGCTGTTACTCGAAAGACTTCTTCCTAATTTTGCTGCAAGAAGAAATAGTGTTACTCATGCAAAGGAAAATGGAACTGTCTCATTTAAATGATGCTGCATGCAGGTTACCTGGGGCAGAGTCTGCAACCTACCTGCAAATACCTAGTAGATACAGCTTTACTGGGACTCTGTCAGCAGAAGAGCTCAGGCTCTTGGCACCAATGGAGGAGATGGGATGGACTACTGATGTTAGCTAGACATCCTGTCTTGCTAACATCATTTAATGTGGTCCTGCCATGTTCAAAATTTTACAAAATTTCTTAGGAGAGAAAAGAACATCCTGTATCTGGGTCAGAGGTGTAGTTTATGAAGGCTAATGGAGGTGCAATCCTTTAGAGCCACTTTTCCATATACTACATACCTTAACGTTAGCAGGTGTAAAAGAACTCAAAATTACCTGTGAGTTCAAAACCATTAAGTACAAAATCATATTTTCATAATTAAACACAAAGATACAGTCTGTGACAATGTATTGAGGAATGGTTATGTAAATGACCTTTCCTTATACCCTAATAAGTCTCCACTGTTTGCTAAAATCCTTTGACTCAGTTGCTCTTCTGTAGTAATATATGGTTGTATAAAAGGATAGTCGAATTTTCTAACCAATTTTCTTGTTTTAGAAAGCTGTTTGCTGTCTTGACTCTCATTGAAGACAGCAGAGCTTTCATCACTTCTCATAGCTATAAATTAGTCACTATATACATCTACTCTTTCTCAAAAAGTCAAATTTATGGGCTTTTCCCCTTCTTTCTGGTTTCTTAGTAGATTTATTGCTGGCTCTTACATCCAGTTCTCACATTGAACTTGTAGTGCCTTGATGGTTAACCATCTGTCTTTTTCCCCCATCATGCCCCTACATTCATTTGAAAATCTTTAACTTCAAGCCTTCAGAGTATTTATATAAACTATTCTTACACAGCTGCAAAGACCAGCAGGAATAGCCAGATACTCAGGCCAGCAGTGGAGAAAAGGGGAATAAAATCTTTTTTTCTCTTTGAGACTGTAGCAGCTTAGCCTACTGTTGATTTGTTTAACCTCTGTTGGTAAAAAATAGATTTTGTGGACATATATGAAAAGAAAGAAAAAGAGAAGTTTGCATAGGCTTTGTGAATTCAAGAGGATATTTTTTCCTTAGGCTTTATAACTGGTTTTTTTTGCACAGAAGTTTTATGTATATGGACTTGCAGCCTTGCAATTTGGGCACTGCAACTTTTTAAATCTGAGTGCAAAGATGCTGATGGGACATATGTTTCTATTTGCAAACAGTATTAGGCTTGTCTTTGAAAGGCCAGATAATAAACCCATCATTTTCTTTCTTACGTATATAACAAAATAATTCTTTATTACTTTATCTATTTCCTGTTATTATCAATTTCTGTTGGTATAAACAAAATAAGAAATAAACATAATTATTATCTGCAAAGCACTTAGGGATTGTCAAAATGTTTGCTGCTATGAGGAGTCCTTTCAGCCTCATTTTCCAAACCCCATGTTGAGCAATGCACAGTTGCTGATATGAAAAAAATCCATGTACATTAATGTTGCAATTCTAGGATGTGGCAAGCAGGCAGAATTTTTAGCATGGATCCAAAAGTAAAAAATTATTAGATTAGGAGGAATTTGGAATCTATGTTTCCAGCTCAAATTTCTACCTCCCCTCTTGAGAGAGGGAGAGGTTATTATTCAGAAGCAATGCTTGGAAAGACATGTCACAGGCTTTTCGCTAATATGAAGTCATGAGAAAAAATGTGCAATCTTTTTTTCTTTCATTCTCCAAATGACTACAAAGAGAAGCAGGTGCTGCGTGTGGCATGCACCAAATCAGTTGTGTGGCTGAATACAAGCAGCAGATTGCTGACTTGAGGAACACAGTGCTCAGAATCTTTTGTTCCCTGATTGTCAGCAAGTGGAGAAGTGCATAAAGGTTTCCAGCACTGATTTTTTAACTTTAAGCTTTCCAACAACCAGAATAGCAGCATATCATCCTTGATGATGCTGCCCATGTCCTAGGTGGTGAGTCTGTAGTTTCCCTTCTTGGCCTGTGCAGTCTCAGCTAAACAAGATATTGGTTACCATGTGCAGTGACTGAAGCTTATTTGTCCCTCAAAGAATATGTTCACTCTGTCATAGGACCAGAAGCAATGGATGTAAATTGGAAGGGGGTAGATTTAGACTTGACATAAGAAAGAAATTCTTTCCAGTGAGGGTGGTTGCCCAGAGAGGTTGTGGATGCCCCCTCTTTGGAGGTGTTCAAGACCAGGCTGGACAAGGTACTGAGCAGCCTGATCTAGTGGGAGATGTCCCTGCCTATGATCATGGACATCTCCGTGATCTTTAAAGTCCCTTCCAACCCAAACTATTTGATAATTCTATGAGTATATATATTGAAAGACAGCCTATCCTCTATATTTCTTCTGCATTCTATTCTCTAATGGATCTTTTTATGGTCATGCTCTCTGGAGGGCTTGTAGACAGTGAGCAGCTCTTTCCTCAGAAGGTGAGCTATGAATACATGCTTATTTTTAATGATTCTACTGATTCTGATGTTGTCACTGGTATCAATGTGAACCAAAATATTTCTCCACAAGGTTTTAATTCTTTTTTTCCAAGAGTCTGAGGAAGATCAAGTTCACAGTCTTGAAAAGTTGTTAATGTGGAATTTAATCAGAAAAATCATTCTGAAACATGCTGGGCTCTGTGTGACTTCCATGGAAAGCATAATGGTCTAGCTATTGCTCAAAAATAAATTATTTTCAAAATAGCCTGGCTTCAGCAGCAGAGCAAGATTAAAACAGTCCTTTATTCAGGCTGAAGATATTTTTAATCTGGATCATTTAATTAATCCAATTTGCTCCACAGCCATAGAAATAGTTGTATTTGCTGGATCGACTGTAAGGGTGTGACATGAAAATGGGAACAAGCATCTGGGGGTGGGAAAGTGAGTGACTTATATTGATTTATGTCTCTGACAACATCATGAAATAACCAAAGATTATGAAGTGGATCTCTATTCCCTAACAGGAGCAAGACAGACATACTGAGCAGCCTGATCTAGTGGGAGGTGTCCCTGCCTATGGCAGGGGGGTTGGAACTTGATGATCTTTATGGTCCCTTCCAACCCAGATTATTTTATGATTCTATACATGTTCCAAATAAGTACATGGGAGATCCAACAGTCTCTTCAAAGAAAGTGCCCGATTCACAAACTGTAAAGCAGAAGGAGTTCAGGAAGTTGCTCTTGAGTAGATTCTGCAACTCTGGATGATTTTGTGATAGGACTGTCCTAAAGATCCAATTTACATAATGCAACTATCACTCAGAGAAGTGCTTCTTGCCTTCAGATCAGTGCTCAAAAGGACAAATATTCAGACAGCAGAGAGCAGCAGCTATCACTGCAGTTGTAGAAACAACACTGCATCTTGCAAAGACATTGGTCTTATATGTATCTCAAGATATTCAAGAGTACAGACTTCTGCACAATCAGTAGAGCTGTGAACCTAAAGGAATTTCTTGGGATCACTCTTTTTAAGGATTTCCAAAGGAAATGATACAAGGAAAGCTTTCACAGAGAGCAAAAGAGGAAATTGAAATATGTGTGACCTACACAGGAAAAATATACAGAAAATTGATTTTTTACTTTGAAAAAGAGTAAGAACCTAGGGATGTTGTTTACATGGGGTCTCTGTGTACCACAAATGTGATTTTCTTTCTCTGGATAAGAGATACTGAACAACTTCAGCTTACCTGATAATTTAACTTGCAGTTTCTGCTGTGGACATGAGTTGAGTGCTCCAGAGACAAGCAAGTAAATTAAGTCAGTAGGGCAGAAGGAACAGAGCACCCCACTGTGCATCCCAGCACAGTATCAGCTTGTCCCAAATTAGCAGTCCCACATTAGAGCAATGCTCTTCCTGCATTAATAAATGATGATTCTTACTGAAGGAAAAGTGTCACATGTATATTACTCCTTGTTTGAGAGGTGACACAGTCATTTCTGTGTTACTTTCTCTGTAACACACCACCCTATGCTGGAAGTACATATATAAGTTGCAAGAAAAAAGGAAGTCCAATAAAATAGTAAGACTTGAGAAGTGTAATAAAATTTTGGCATGTTAAGCAAGCCATATAATTTTCAACCTACTTTATGCATCACTTAATATGTTACTACATTGCTTCAGAATTGTTTTGTTTTTCTTCACAGCAGTTGTCATGTTTTCAGCACAGAATTCTTCTCTTTCCAATAACTGGAAAATTTGCCAGACAACAGACTGACATAAGCATGAGTTAAAAAGGGTTCACTTTTTTCCTTTTCAAAGTACTAAAACCTGTGCTCAGGTGAATAAGTAATAATTACAAAATCATCTTTAAAAAATACAAGAGAATAGTAAGGAAAATCTCTGGAGATCTGACAAACAAAACGTGAGAGAAATACAAATGAAAAAATAAATGAAACAGATCCTTTTATGGTGTTAATGATGTGTAGCTAAGAAATCCTGGGTTGAATCACCAGAACTAAAATGTATTTTTCCTTCTTAGCCCCTGGTGAAATATTTAAAACATTTTACTCCTGTGAATGCGAGTCAGGAGTTTCTGTGAAGGCTTGAGCATTGTTACAAAAAGAGCTGAATGTTCTTTTTTGGCTCCCAAGGAGTTTGAAGTTGAAGACACATTTTCTTTGAAAGCTAAAAGCCAGAAAAAGTTCAACAAAACAAACAAATCTCATAAAACTAAAAACATTTCTTGCCATGCAAAGGCACAGGCACAGCTGCTTGAGTCCTTCTATTTGGGATCAGTATGTGGAAAGTGTTACATACTCTGTTCTCTTCACTACCTGCCAAAGTCTATAGGCTCACTGACATACTGATGATACTGAGGAAGATGTTCAATGATTTAAGTGAGTTTTGGAAAACATCCTATTTTTGATCTTTGTTAATGCAGAAGAAAATTCTATCTCCTCATTGAAGCCAGCAATAACAGGGTGGATGTGTAGTAAACGATGTAACTAAATATTTTAATGTGGACTGGGATAAAGAAGTACGTGAATAATTTCAAATATTTACAATTCAGTTATCAGGATCAAGTGAAAGACACTCCTAAAGCATGAAATAAACAAGTTTAAGAAGTCAGAAATCTCAGAAGTCTTAGGGCTATCATTAATCTCACTGTATGTCTTTGATGAGAGTTTGGTCAAATGCCTGTAGGAACTGGCTGTCCCAATTCTGATACTTTTTGTCAGCATGGGGTTGTTTATTGAGGATGAAATGAAGAAACAAAGCTGTTCAGAGATAACTGTGCCATGGTGATGAGCAGCCTGCTCACTATCACAGTGCCACAATTCCTGGTTTCACTGCAGAACAGCACTAGTGCAGCTCCACAACGTGATCCACATCATGTGCAAAACAAACCAAGAAGAACTGCATTCATTGGTATTTTTATGTTTTAATGGCAGTTCTTTACTGGTTGTGTGAGAACTGATGCTCCTTGGTCCAGTGCAAAGCCCTCTGGTCTATCCTTCAAAATGTTTTCAACAAATCTGAACCAGCAGAAAGGGATTTGCTGGATCAGTGCAGTGTGACGTGTGGCCATGGTGTTTTGGATCTGATAGAAAGAGCTACAAATTCAAATTTTGTGCCTTGTTGAACCATAGCCCAGGTAAACATGAGAATAATTTTGCTCCATTATAGCAAATATTGCCATGCTGAAGACTTTATGAATGTCACATATGTAACACAGACACAGAATTTTCCTTTAGAACAGAGTCAAATTATTGCACAAGACAATTTTACTCTGTGTCTGGTTTTTTTTTTCCTTCTATTTAGGTGACTGGGGAATAGTACTAACCTCATGGTTGTTATCTCATGCTCCATGCTTCTATTGCTTCAGGAGCATTGCACTGTTTTTCATGGGCAAAATTCCAGATGGAACCAGCACTTTCTGCCCCTGTTTCTTTCCTTGACCCTAAATACTAGTCCTAGGAAAGGGACTATCCAAGAAACAACTAAGTCTGAGTTTTCATCCACAGCAGGGTGCTGCTTGTAATGCTTTATATTATGGTAGAGGAAACTAGCACTCTTTCCAGCTCTCAGTCTTCTTCTGCCTGAATGATGACTTATGAATCCAATCTAAGTTCATCCTGAATTAATAATGCATTTTTATGGTAAATTTTTACCACTGGTAGCATAAAAAAAGATGGTTATTAATTTTTTCCCCCTTATCTTAACTTTTTTTCCCTTTTACTTAACCACGATGAGATTTGTGAGTCTTTTAAAAGGAAATACATTGATAAGATAAATCTGTGCATGAGACAACCAAGTGAAACATGTAATGACACATAATAAAAGCATCAAGTTTATTGCTTGTATCTGAAATTAATCATATTTTGACAGCAACTCAGAATTTTGGTACCTTGAAAGAGATTAATGAATACCAAGGGAAAAATGATGATTTCTGTGACACAAGCAGTACTAGTCCTTCAATTAAAGAATACCCACACAAGAAAGCACAATTTTTTTTCTTAAATCTTTTCTTCTTTATCTCCAGTTTACTGGAAGCAGCAATTGAAGGGGTGACTAGTGCAGTTCCACTGCAGTCAGTAGAAAAGACTCTGACTGGGATTTGGACCAAGTCCTTGCTAACACTGCAGGGTGGGGTTAACAATGCAAAAAACTATCATTTCCAGATCTGACTATCTAAGACCAGATGTGCAGGGCAGGAAACCATATGATTAGATTTGAACAATAAATGAAAAAGGAGTTGCTCTTGCTTAGAAGCATTTTGCACCGGTGGAGATTTTCTAGCCATGACAACATAGTGCAGGATTCAGTATTAAGTCATTGAGTGGCTGAACCCCTAGCCAGCAAAGCCTACTGAATCTTTGGGGAGTCAGGATTAGCTGAAAGAACAAATGTAAGAAATCACTTCACGTCCAGCTGAAGCCAGCAAAGGTTTTAATGCTGAACTTTCTTCTGGTTTTTATTTTCTGCATTTTGAGTTACTTATCTTGTTTGAATCTCCTATTGTAAGATCATTCTATTGTAATGTATTACCATTTAATGCAAGTAGGCATTGTTTGAAACAAGACTTATTCCTTGAAACCAGTTTTATTTTGCTTTTCTTTCTCTTCTCTCTTTCCTTGCCTCTTTCTCTCTTTTCCTCCATCATCCTTTCTTCCTTCCTCTTCTTCCCCTTCTTTCTCCCTTCCCCCTTTCCTTCCCTTCCTCTTTCTCTCCCTCTTTTTCTCACTCTTCTGTGTAAAAATCAAAACCAGCAGAATCCAAAAGAAAAATATAGAACAACCAACCACAAACCAACTAGAAGTGGTCTGTCTTTATATGACAGTCTCACACAGTACAGTCCCACATCATCACATATCTAAAATAGGCTGGAAAAATTGCCATTCCAATTTGCAACTTTTTTTTTTGCAATCACTCTTGCAATATTTTCCACTGAGACAAGTGTCTGAAAGGACTGGAAGGCAAATCTGCAATTTTTTTAATTTCATGTACACTTCACAGATTTGAAGGGAAATTGTGACTTGGTGACTTTTGAGGTCATTGCAAAACATCTAATCACATGTGCCATGCAAGGAGAGAGAAAGAGTTATGAGGTTACTCATAACTGAATCAGCCCCTAGAACCTAATAAAATATTTGAGCAATGTTTTATGGACGAAGGCCCCCATCTAACACATCTTTAAGGCTGAAAGTTTTCACAACTGTGAGCAATTGGATTAGTGTCTGGAAGCAGCCACCATGAAGTAGGTGCCTGAATAGGAGCTGAAGTTAGATTCTTAGACAAATTTCAAACTCTAAATTCACCAGGCAGTACTTCACAATTTATTGTCACTGTAAAAGAATGTGAGGGTCTACACATTAGCACAAAGGTGGACGTTGTCCTTTCTTCATTTCCATTTGTTTCTCTGTCAAGGAGGAAATAACCTGCATCTGGAATGCAAACCTCCCCTGTTACACATAGAACAGTTGGACAGAGCAAAACACAACCATTATAAATCCCAAGGCAGATGCTGTGAAAGCTTCTCTCTCCCTTGACACCAGTCCTGTGTTTATTACTATAATTAAAAGATCTATGTGATACAGCAAGAGTAAGTGAAGAATAAAGTTAGGTGCTAATTTTTTCCACTCTACAGAGGAAAATACTATAGGAACATGACTTTTCTATTGGGAAAATCAGACTATTTTATAGTGCCTACAAGGATAGGCTTTATGAAAAAGAAAATTAACAAAGTTCCTCAATAATGTATGGAATTAATACAGCACAGAAGGCAGAATTTGAGTTTGTAAGCTGCAGTTCAAAATTATAACAGAATCTGTATGCACAGGAGTGATCAACTCTTCACCTTGATGGAGGTCAGCCTGTTCCAGCTAAGGTCATTCTGATTAGTTTGGGCAGCTACTGAGCCAGCTGGTAAACAGATGCTTACCTCTAAGTTGATGGTTTAAAAATGAGGCCAAATGCTTTGATTGGAGATGATGCAAAAAGTCTGATGAATACAGCCTTGTATTTTTAGTTTTCTTTTTGAAGTTTTAGGCAGCTTATGTATAGTATTATTCTTAAAAATAAATAAGTTGACAGTATATAAAAATGATGAACTAAAAATGTGCAGAAGAATTTTCCAAGCTACACCACCACACCTTTGCTACTGTAGTAATTTTTGTGGTTCTTTGTAGCAATCCTGTGGGAAAAGTGCCCTCTTTGATTTATGTTGTCTTAATTCCCTGAGGTTCTTGGGGGTGCTTTTTCCTACAGTTAAGTGAGTATGAGACAGATGCCCTTATGCAATTTTTGCAAGGAAATCAGAGCATCTGCTGTAAAAGCTGCCTTTGCCTTTCTGGAAAGACACTGGATCTTCCATCACTCATACTCATTTAGTTCAGAAGATGCTTAATTTCTTATACTAAACTGTTTCAGGAAGATGGACTTTCCCTAGAGAAGGACAGGCAACAATTCTTTCCCTTTTTAATTTCCTTTCTCCCTTCCCATGCTTTTCATTGGGAGGGGGAGGAAGCTGGGTGTAGGGGAGTCAATGTTTGATTTGATTTTTCATGGACCTTATTTAGGCTTGGCCTTAATTAGATTGTCTCAGAAAATTTACAGTCTCTGATAGTTACCAGTCAGTGGCTGTTAAGCAAACACATCCATGGATACAGGCAGCTGGATTCCTCCATTACTTCCTCTATTCCTACTCTCTCCACTTACCTAGTGGCATATCACTGATTTACACCAATGCAAATAAGATCCATTTGTTGGCTTCCTGGGCAGACACTGGATGTTTCTCTTGTTAAATGATACCTTTGTGGATTGTCATTTCTGCAGCCATCTGGCCCCAAAGTAATGAAAGCAGTAGGGTGTGGTGGCAGGGAGGCACAGGATAGGGATGGAGGAGGTGTCTATGCAAGTACTGGGGTCTGCAGAGCAAAACTCACTGTTCATGGAAGTCTCAGATCTACCCAAGATTGCGGTGACCAGGAGTGATGCTGTTGCTCAGTTTTAAGCTAATCAGGAGATACCAGAAGCATAATATGGAACTAAACATTATAAAAATATTTAAAATCAGAGTGAGATGGGGAAAAGTAGTCAGTGTGCGTGGCATATATGAGTACTACCTGAGGTTGTGGATGCCCCCTCTCTGGAGGTGTTTAAGGCCAATCTGAACAAGGCACTTGTCAACCTGATCTAGTGTCCCTGCCTATGGCAGGGAGGTTGGGACTAGATGATCTTTAAGGTCCCTTGCAACCCCAATTATTCTATGATTCTAAGTCTAATGCTGGGTTTCTTACCTTTAATCACAGCAACCAGCATCCCATGAAACAAGCTGTTTAGCACAAACAGCATGTAGCTGATAAAAGATGCATCTAGTAACTTATAGGTGCTGGTAGGACATATAACCAACATGCCTCACAATGTTTTACAGATTTTGGTACATGCATGTGTCATCCACAACATCAGCATCCAGTGGATGAAGATACATATGCCTGGGCTAAGGCACAAGGTGAATACTGAAATGAATGTGAACACTTCCTTCATTTCATCACTTTTGGAACCATAGTACTCAATAAAATTTAACTGCCTGCTCACCTATCAACAGGTTTTTTTAATGCTGTAGATAATGTAAGAAAATACCAAGTTTTGTCACACGAATGTAAAATATTTTTGTTATCACAACCTAGCTATTGCTTCCCACCACTGCAAACTTGATAAGGGATCGTGCAAAAGATGCAATTATCTAGTAAAAAAATAGGCACCTGTAGCAAATGAAGTATTTCCCCTAAAATTCTACATTAAAATGTATGCTTACAGAGTGGAGAAGAGACAGTTAACAGTCATGTTGTAAACTATGGAGAAATTAATTGTGACCGAGATATGGCTGGAAATTGAAAGCACTCTTTTTAGGCTTTAGTCAGCAGATGTCCTACCATTTGGGATCAGCTCTATATATGCTCTCAAATCAAAATCACATGAGGACCTTTGGGAAGCAGAGTTTTCAGTCTGTTTCCCCTTGCAATCTGTCAGAAGTTTTCCATTAAGAAATACCACCCTGGACTGTATCTTGTTAAGAGCATGATTCTGATCTCAGCCCTTCCCTCTCTAATAAATGACCTTTCATAAGGATTTCTCCACTACTGATTGTCTGATCTTTTCTTTCTCTGGATATTTTTTTTATTCTCTGTTCCCACAGTACAGAATTTAAAGATGTAAGTTCCCTAGAGAATTTACCTCCTTCCAGAACCAGAAGGATATTTAACTTTAAGGAAATTTCTTTTCACAGCACCTTCCAGCCCCAAAATCTGTGTGTTTTTGATTTACCAGGAGCTCTGCTTTCAAATACCTGCTATCAGCCTCTGCACTTACCATCAGGGACTGCTGCTGGGGGGTCAGAGACACCATGACAAAGCTGCCAATGTTGCATTGGGACACAATGGCATCAGTCCTAAAACTGTGCTCCCATTTTCATCAGCTCCACTTCTTGACTTTATGGGTTTTGGAAATACAGAGAATACATTTTTTTTCAGGTATTTATTAGCTTGTGAGTGAGAAAAAAGTGATTAACCCTGCAATGGAAGTGTATTATACTGCCAGGAAGCAGGAGGAAAGCTGCAAACAGTGAATGAGACTCACCGGTTTCCCCTACAGCCATACTCCAGGGCTGCAGAGGTTGTATGGCACCACCACTCTGAGATCTTCACTCCTTGGGCTAAAGCCACAAGTCCCCATGATTTGATGTGTGCAACTGACACCCAGGGATTGGAATACACTGGATTTAAGGATTCTGACTGCTTTTAAAGTGATTTTTTTCTTTTTCTTTGATAGTAAATATATCCCTTTGGGTTCCACACTTGTTATGCCTAGGGTTGATTTCTGAACACATCCTGAACCATGGGTTGAGATATTTTTTATCTATCCTTTCCACATTGCCAGACTTCCTCTCGAGTACCTACCACGATGTATGTTGCAGTGTGTAATCAAACATGGAAAAGATCACAAGCATAACACAGCTCAGCTTTGTGGCTTACCACGTACATGGCAATACTGCCTCTGAATCATCATGCCAGAGCAAACCCTGATCTCAACCACCAGTTTAGTGTGGTGCGTGAGTTTTATCTAAGTGGGCTTGATGTATCTTAGTATACTGAGATCTGCAGTGCCTAAATTATTTTCATCAAGGAATCAAAAAACCTCTGCCAGTTGCTTCAAATGAAGCTCAGGGTGAGGGATAATCTCAGGACATTAAAATAACAGAGACCAGTGGGATCAAAGCAACCATCTAAATCAGTAGTGCTTAGTTTGCTTCTGTCAGTGGTTTATTTTTGAGTGTCTGGCTTTCTGAAAGCTGCAGAGATACCCTTCAATCCTTATCCCAAATGAGAAAAATTGCATATCTCCTCAGTTTTATTTTGATCTTGTTCTGGTTTAGATTATGCTTATTATTAAAAATCCCTCATGCTTTACATTATTTTCACATGTTGTTTGTGAAAGGTTAACAGCTGATTATTATCTGTGATACAGTGCAAGCTCTGCTTTGAAAATGGTTATGAGCACATCTATAGAAGATACAGAATGTTACAATATTGATCTGCTTGATGTTGTAGCAATTGACTGTGGCATTTGTGAAAGCAGGTATTGTTATTTACCTGTAAGAAAGAGAGGGGACAAAGGGCAAAGAAACTCCTCTAGTTTCAAAACGAGTCCATGAACTTTCCTACCATCACAGTCTGGTTTAACTTCCCCAAGGCTCTGCCCACATTCATGCCTATCCCATGTTTTTCTGCCCATTTTGCAGATGTTTGCCAGGATATTCTCTGGTGTGTAGCATGTGCTGGTTGTAAAGGTGAAATGGAAGGCTAAATGTCTCCTGGGTCATATTCACATATCATGCCACCAAATATGAGAGTGTTTCAGATTAAGATCAGCTGCCACATAGTATTTCCAGAGCCTGAGTTGTGGAAGATGGAGGGGGCTCAGACACACACAGTATGTGGTCTGAATACAGCTCCCTGCTCAGCTTCCTTTCATGTTAAAAGGACCTTGGATGTGAAGATCTGGAAAACAGCCCAGTCATTTCTCAACTCATAGTTTAGTTAGAGGTCAGAGCATGGTCCCTCTCAGCCTCCATGTTGAGAAGCAAAGCACAGAAAGTAATTTATTCCTTCCTCAACTCTGAGCCCAGTGAAGGAAAATGGACCTATTAATGGTAGGCACTGAGTCTATAATTTGAAGTGAGATAATTTCTTTTTGCTAGAATATATCACAAAGGTAACTAGCTAAAATAAGATCCAGGTATTCCAATAAGGGAAGAATTAATGAAAGAATTTTTCAGAGCTGATAATTTCTAATTCTGGACCAAATTAAAACCTCCAGTACATGCCAGCCTATGAGAAAATAACTTTTTATATCATTTATATCATTGTAGCTGATATATATTGTCCTCAGCTGCCTGCAGAATACTGACAGAAGAAGACAGTACGTACAAAATTTTTACTTTTTCAAGGACCATTGGGACTGGTCAGACAAAGCATAGGTCTATGATAAATAGAGGTATAAATACATATACCAGTTTTAATGAGGCAAATGAGGTCCACTGAATGTCCTACAATTTTCAAAACTTCCCAAACCTCTTGTTGTCCTCAGAGTAAAACAAACTTTATCCATCAATATAATTATTATAGATGTAATAGCTACACAACACTTTTTCCAGTTAAAGTACAGTTTTAAAAATTCTATTTTCCAGGACATTTTTACATGCAAAAAAAAAGCCAGAAGTCCTCTCTATATGTCTTAAATTGTCCTTTTCCATTATTTTTTTTTTATTCTTAGTTTCTGATGACTTCCCAATTTTCACCTGTCCATAAAAAGTAATGAAACACTAAATGTTGCAATCTGATCTTGCTGCTGGATTGCATAAAATTTCATAAAAGCATGAAATCTATAGCTTTGACTTTGAAAAATATTTGGTTTTAGGAGTATCTGCAAACTCTTCATGAGTAATGCAACTTTTCAGGACATTCCATACACATCTTTCTTTTCACCATCTCTCCTTGGTTGCACTAAGTTTACCCAGGCTGCTTCAGATGATCAGAGCCACCCATAAAAAGATAAGTGATCAAGCTGTGTGGCCTAGAACAAAGGTATACCTACCTTTATTAAGGATTACTATATTAAGGATTATTCTGTTCATTTTATTCATGTGTGTGGTCCTACATATTTCTTGCCTCTTGTTTACATTATACAGAATATTTTTTGGTTGATCAGAATACCATATAGATGTAGTACCTCTTTCCTCTTGCTTTGCTCTCAGCCATAAAGTCTTAACTACTGATTTTTAGGATCAAACTAGGAATTGGTGAATGGGGTTTTCTAGTGGAAGAACCATTACATTTAAAATATTTGATTTGTGGTAAACATATGAGTATTTATATGAAGACTTATAGTTGATGCAGATTACCCCAACAGAAGTTTCATTCAGGAAAGCCCATATGTTTCAGCACTAGCAGAAGGAATAAAATGACACAATCTATTTTTGTTAAATCAATATCCTTGCATCTCTTTTTAACAAACAATTTGTATGCATTTATTTTCAGGTGAAAAAAGTGACTCTGTGATGTCTGGTGATTTAAAATAGTATGAGCTATTCCACCTGCACTCTGTGTATGTACCTATTATGTGTCCATCGTCACACTCACAAGCCTTTATATTCCTACATCTTTAAGCCTTTTATCAGATAGTTTCCCATCAAAAAAAGTGAGGGGTTTGGGTTGGGTTTCTTCAACCTTCATTTAATATTAGATTGCTTCTTGCTGTTTCTACTCTTTCTTCCTCATGCACATGTAACTGCTCCTGTGTGTTCCTTTTCAATCTCAGAATGGAAACCTCCACCCCTCTTACTCCAGCTCTCAACACTCTTATTGTTAGAGTAGATATAAAAACATATTTTGTCACAGAGTAATTGTCTCATTCTACTTAGAAAACACACTCCACAATATTTCATGTTATCTTTTCTTCAGCTTTGTCTTGCTCTCTCAAGAAAAAATTGTCCACATCTGTCAGATACTTCCAGATCCTTATTAATGTAATTGTGTTGCATCAATTCACCACCTTAAAATCTTAGCCGTTAAAATAATCTTTATGAGGCTTGAATTTTCCTTCCAGTCTTCCACCCCAGTCCTATGTTCACATCATGTCCTGTGCAAAAAAAATAAAAATCCTATCTACAGGTGTACTCCTGGCAAGCAATAAGGCTCTTCTGCACTGCATGAAGGCAAATTGTCTCATACATAGTCTTGCAGCATGCAAACCTGAGGTCAAATCTAGCATGTTGAGAGAGCTGCAAGGTTTTCTCATTACACAAAGGTGTTATGGACACAGCATGTTCTTATTTTTGCAATATCCTCACATACACCTTGTGGATATTGTTCCTTTAACTACTGCCTCTCCCATGAAAGTTGTTTCAGATACTCATAGCAAAAGATCCTAAAACTGAGAAATTAAAGAATTTAGCATCAAGATTCTGGCCTCCTTAGCACTGAAAATGCATCTGAAACAGACCAGATGTGTTCCCAAATGCAAAGATGAGTGAGGAATAAAAGCTCATTTGATCCCTGATACAGTCATTTATTTTTAATAGAGACTAGTTATATATTCTAATTAAGCGTCTGTAATACCATCATAATTTTTTGGGACCATGATGATTTTCTCTATATGACAGGATCATTTGTAATCATTAAATTAAATAATTTCCAAATTAAACAGTCATTAGAGGAGAGAAAAAGTGTTAAGACTTTTAGTGAAAGAAAGACAAAAATGAAGCATGGCATTATTCTGATTCTAGTACAGCTGCTTCACTTTTCAGACTTCTATTTTTTCTCTGCTCCATGGTTTTAAAATACAGGATGAAAAAAATAGAAATGAAATGGGAAAGGATATATTACTCCAAGTGTTCTGTCCAAGAGAAGGAGTAGCAGCAAAAAGCTAGGACATTTATTTTATCTATTTGTTTTTTTCAAGCCATTTAGTAATATGTTGTTCTGTCAAAACCTGAGTGCAAATACAAAACATTTTGTAATAGGTCTTGAGAATTAAAGCAAACTTCCATATACTGTGAAGAAAATAAACCTGCTGTGAAAGACCTTACATGAACAGTCACTGCATGGTATATTTTCTCAGGAGCACACAGAACTTTAGGGGTAATAAGAGTAAGAAACATGGGCAACACTTCTTTTATGTCTGGATCTCCATAGACATTTATGAATGATTAGAACTAAAGAACAAAGTCTAAAACCTATCAAAATCCCCTGAGTGGTGCAAACTTGAATAACATCTAGCTATTGGGTTTTTCTCTTTAAAAGCTATTAATGTCCTAAATTTTATTGGGTGATGAATTATAGAATCATAGAATAGTTTGGGTTGGAAGGGTCCTTAAAGATCATTGAGTTCCAACCCCCCTGCCGTAGGCCTCCCACTACATCAGGCTGCTCAGTGCCTTATCCAGCCTGGTCTTGAACACCTCCAGAGAGGGGGCATCCACAACTTCTCTGGGCAAACTGTTCCAGTGTTTCACCACCCTCACTGTAAAGAATTTCTTTCTTATGTCAAGCCTGAATCTACCCCTTTCCAATTTACATCCATTATTTCTGGTCCTCCCATCCGATATCTTATTAAAAAGTCCTACCCCTGCATGTATGGATGCAATGTGAAATAATGGGTCTTGCATTTATTTCTCATGTATAACCATCCCAGGTTATTCTTTTTCCTGTTTCTCTGACCCTATAATCTGTCTTCAAGCAAATGGAAAAAGAATGATAGGGAATGAGAGGAGTCTCAACTCCTTGCAGAGAGACATTCAACAGCAAAATGGAGCTGATGACCACAAACTGTAATTTCCTGTTGATGCAGTTCAGAGCAGGAGTGATACAGCAAGTTTATTTCTCTAAGGCAAAATAAGCACATAGTCTACCACAACTGCAATGCAATGTGTGCCTTACCTAGAGTCAAGGACTTAATCTCAAGCCATGGGGAGACTGTTCAACACTGACTTAGGTCACTTGAGTTAAGCACTGCACATTATCCTGGAGGACAATGTGTATGTATGCAATCGAAAAAAGTTTTGGCCCTGAATTTTAACTTATCTCTTGGGCTCATGTAATTTATTTCTATTTTAATCTCAAACAGTATTTTTACAGGGGAATGAATGTGGGGCTTTTTCAAAGCAGGTGGTTTCTTGAATAGGCCTTCTCATTTTTAAATATTGGGAAAGAAGGAAAACTTCCGTGGTCTCCAGACAAATGAGACTTAAAGGTTGGAAGTCTTTGACTTCCAATCGACCTTTCGTTACTGCTGAGTTGCTCTCAGCCATGCACGACCTGACAGAACAAAAATGAGATTAGATTTCAGAGACATTAACCACCATACTCTGTCGTCCAAACTCTTTAGTGCATGACCTGAGAAGTAATTCTAGCTTGCTGCCACACATGGCAATGTGCATATCCTAAAATCAAGCTCATTAAAATATTTAAGTAAAGAAGACAAAGAAGAGAAAAACTGGAAACAAATGAGCAGCAGCTAACAGAAGCTGGACTAGGTAGTTCCATCCCCTTCAGAAACTGATCATAAGGATATTTCCATCTCTTAAAAATCTCTTTACTGTCAAAGCTCTTTACTGTAAAACATTTAAACACAAGAAGAATGGTGTGAAAGAAGTTAGTGTTTATACTGAGAAAGTAAAAGAACTTTAATGACTTGAGCTGTGGTTAAAACAGACACGTTCTGTAGAAATTTCATCTCCTTTAATTTCCTGTTCTGCTTCAGTGTGATCTGTCCCTGAGTTCTTCAGGAATGCCAGTTCTTAAATTCAGCATGATTTCTCATTCTCAGTTCAGCACTAACTGAAATGTTTTGGAATTAAGCAAAACTTATCAAGTTTGAGGGCTCAAGTAGAAGAAATCAGAATTTTTCTTTGGCATGGAAAACCCAGGAAAGCAGATTGCGTCCCATGGGATTCAGGTGTAACTCCAGGCCTCCATATTCTCATTTTGCAGTCCTTACTGAATGTAAAGAAATAGAAAGAATTAAAAAGAAAGAAAAAAAAGAAGTAAAAAAGGGAAATTGGAAACAGAAGAAAAAGAAAAAGCTAATCGAATCTTTCTTAAGAAGGAGATAGACCAAATTCAAAATTTATATTTCTTGCTAACCCTGAGAGACCTAGGTATAATTTTAAAAGCCTTGACATTTAAGAAAGGAGATCTAAGTTCTAAATATTAATTTTGTATTTTGGACATACATATAGTCAGAAGTCTTCATCTGAATTGTGCCTTTGATAAAATCATAGTTTTGCTGGGTCAAGAGCATTGTCTCCTTTTGCACTCATATATACAATGAAAATATTATAGTGCTCTTCTTTTTTTGCTGTATGTAACTCAGAATTAGAAAATTTGCTTTTCCAAAGAATTTAATAGTCTCTCAAGGAGCATTAAAACAATTCTGAAGCTTCTAGTAAGCAAGTGAAAGAGCTGAAGCCACATATCACTAAGCTCAGAACTGATGTGAATTCATGCTACAGCTTTGAATTTGGTAAAAATATTTTGATAGGGTAATTTTGGCCTAGCAGACTTAGTATAAGATCAAGTATCATCTGTTCTCCTGGAGCTACACAAATGCAGCCCAAGCAACATATGGTATGCTCAGGCACAGCAACACATTCAGCAACTGAAACATGATCACATTCTCACACCAGGCCAAGATCAGGTTTCTGTTGCCTTGAGTGCATAGATCAAGTATCAATGAATGGGGAATTACTCATTTTTTACATAGTTTTAAAAGAAATACCCCACTATAGGTCCCAAGTTTTAGGCTTGATGCTGGGAGATGCTGAGTCCTCCTCTGGTATAACTGGTGCTGTCAGTTGGGCTGCTGGTGAGGGGAGCAGTAGCAGAATCACTAAGGTACATGCTGTGTTAGGGAGGTTTTAACTAAGGGACTGCTCAGCTGTGGCCATAGTTAGACATCTGCTACTGTGAAAACCATACACACTTTCTGGGCCTTCATTGAAGCAAGATCTTTTATTGCTGTTGCAAGGCAATCATTTGCCCAGATGTATGCACATGCACACTAGACACTGGAGTTTTCTTAGAACTTTCTGGCTAATGTCCAATTAATCCTTAACTAAAAAACCTGAATTTTGAAAATGCTTTCACAGTGACTTTTCCTCAAAAAGTTTATTTCAGCCCTATGTAAGTAGAACTCATTAAATGTTAAATAAATAGTGCATAAAAATACCCAGAATATTAAACTAAAATCTTCTTTGAGTACTTCCTCTATCTCCTGTTTCACTTGGACATACCAAGAAAGCATCTATGCATGTCTAGCTGCAGTTCCATTCATTTCATAAGATGAGGACAAATTAAAAAGGAGAAACAAATAAACTAAAATTTTATGTTTGATTGAACTTTGGGAAGTAAAAGGAAAGAAAAAAGAAATAAAATTTGCGAAGTTTGTTGTCAGTCTCAAGCTATTAAAACATTTTTCTTCAGGGAAAAACCCACCATTTTTAAAAAAGACTTATTACAATGCAAAAGAATAAAAAAAAATTTAAAATCTATTAAAAAAATACTATTTTGTGAAAAACAAATTATTTGTTTTAATCTCCACCTTTTAAAAGCATCTCAAATTCCTAAGAAACTAGAAGGAAACGCTCAAAAAACTATTTAAAATAGAACTGTTTTCAAAGGACAGTATGATATTTTTTTCTTTTAACAAGAGGAATACATGTTTTCAAAGCAATTCTTTAATGCTGAGTCTACATTTTTTCCCAGGAAAGATTTATGCATCTGAGTAATCAGTTCGCACCTGAGAAAAATGAGTGCAAGCAGATGTATAATGCTTCTGTTATAATGTGGTCTGGCTTCACCTCACAGGGGAAATCCTGGCTCCAGCAGCATCAAAAAGTGTTTCTCAATCTCATTTCTTCACACCTAATTCATGTTTCATGTTTAGGAATCAGGGATTTCACACTGGTTTAAATGTTGCTACTCTTGCCGGTGCAAATGCCAAATCACTCACTTTAAATATGCTCAGTATCGCAACAATTCAGATTTTTTTGCTTTATCAAGGGCCAAAATAATGGTTCATGCCCTAGATATTTCCTGTCTAGACTACTATATTGGTCTTTTGGACAGATTTCCTGCTTTTTCCATCATTGTTTTCAAAATGAAATGTACAAAACTCTGTAGCATGTTTCTTACTTTTCGAAGTTCTCAAGATGATGGGCCTGACTTCTTGGCATGGAGAAACCTATACAAAGCTATACTTCTGGTGAGGAATAAATCCTGTATTTCTATTTGCATTGTGATTATATGAGACAGCAGAAACTGAATCCATGGGTTAATCTAGAATTGAGTCTCCCTATAGATAATGGCAATCTTACAACAGTGGCTCCTGAAGTATTTTATTTATTACACTCTGATGAGACATGCATCCAACAACTCAGTAGAGAAATTACTGGGGATGATGAACATCTGCTAATAGGAAGTAGTGAATTAATTCCTTGTTTTGCTTTGTCTGTGTGGCTTTTACTTACTTCATACTTTAATCTCAACCACTAAGATTTTCTCACTTTTACTCCTTAGAATTTTTCTCCCATCCCAACTGAGGGAAGTGAATGAGTAGCTGCATGACTCTAGTTGCTGTCTGGGATTAAATCTCAACAGTTCAAACATGTTAAAGATGGTTATCTCATTTAAATTTAGCTTAAATTAAAGCAGCAGCATCTGCAAATAATTGTGTCTTTGAATTATCTTAAATATTTGTATTAATGAATTACTTATGGCCTCATTATGACATCTGTTTCAGTGTATTAAAGGATCTTGGAACCTAAATAAGACTACATCAGATGCTTAAGTTTTGAATGACTGAACAGAATTAGAATAGTTTCTTCTGCTGGATACCTTGTAATTTGTCAAGAATGTCTGAGAACTGTACTGACTAGCCATGAAATGGTAAAAACAGATATTTTTGGAGCAGGTGGACAGGTCATTAAGTGATTAATAAGCCATCATTTGTTGTCTTTAATTGCTGTGTGAGGTTGATGAAATTTATCATAACATTCCATAATTCTAGTCCAATCTTTGTTTCAATATCTTGTTCTTTAGCATTTGGTTGAATAATCAGTCATGATCCATAACATATATTTTAATTAATCAATTTTCATTCCATTTATTTCTTCAATATGTTCATCAATGCACAATTTTCCATCCAAATATTCTTCAAAAAAATTGTGACCCATGAGTCATGAATTGACACCATGTGGTGTTTTCTTTTGTACTTGAGGCATAAGCAGCTTCACTGCTTGTGTGATTTTGTAACCTTTGAGATTTCAGCTGAGTGACTTTGTTCTTCTACAATAATGAATTTTGTTTCATTGAGTTTCTTATATTTAACATGTTTTTATATAGAGAACGCTATTCATGCGTGTTTCCCAACCAGGACTCCAACAAGGCTCAAGTGTTCTGTTGATCTCATTGTGAAAAGTTTTGAACAAAGATTTTTGGAGACTTTCCAATAAAAATGCAACAGAAGCAGACAAGGAGAGGTTAGGCAAACAGTGATGCATTATACATGGCCACATATAATACAGTGCTTAGGAATGGCTAAAGAAAAATATTTGCTCAAAGACACCATTTATGAGGGAAAACTGTAATAAACATTTGTAAATCCTTCAGAATTATCTTTATTTTGTAGAAATGAGGATAAATGTCATATCTAGACTATAAGATTTCATAAGTATATACTTTGTCACGGCAGTGCTTTCCAGCTTTCGACTGTATGTGAACCAAGTTCTCTATCAAAAACACCTCAAGATACTTTTACAAATCTGATTTATCCTAAATCTTTTCAAATATCAGCAAATACAGAATGAAAGTACAATTGGTTGAGTAAGGTGTAGGCTATGCATATGCTATTATTCCATGTTGAAAGTAAAGAGCTGTCCCTATCTCATGCTATTCCACTGAGCAGTTTGCAGACTATATTGTCTACAATTTGGTGTCATATGGTATATTCTTCTACCTTTGTCTTCTTTCAGAGAGTATTTATTTATGATGGCCAGATCTACAAGCCAAAATTTTCCATGTTCTTTCCTCTGTGAAGATATTCTAGGCAGCTAGCCAATTCCTCACTGGAATCCCATGTTGGGATGGATGAGGATGTGCATGGCCCTCTTTATCATCCCACAGCTGATGTGTGATTCCTTAGAGAACAGGACAGGATAGAGCTAAAGCCGCCTTTGGGCTGTGCTAAAAGAATAGCAGATGATCCTTAAGTAACTCCTGACTGATTCCAGTCCCTTTTAAAAGTCATGATGTTCAGGGAAAATAAAAGTGTAATAATTTTTAAATTGATATCTAGAGTTTCCTCCTTATCTGTTATAGTATTTGCTCACTTGCAAGCATCAGATGTTTTGTCAGGTATTGAATTTTGCACTGGGAAAACCCAAAAATGCTTTTAGAGAATGTTTTGTTTGTTTTTATTCATTTTCATTGCTCCATTAGTTTGACATTTAATGTGAATCCATGAGAGATTGAATCTCTGTAGTATGGATACAAATGTTGCTGTTGCAGATGGAAACACTCTTCTAATAAAGCAAGCTCGATTAATTTCATTAATGCTTGTTAAAGACTTTCCATTTTCTCAGAGAAGCATCAAATGTTGGAACCTGGTCTACCAGGAAATTGAGATTTTCTCAAGTGGACCCCATCACTAGTTAAATATTAGTAATGTCTGAGTGAATATGCTTTGAGTATATACTAGATTTGCCTCTGCATAATTTTTGAATCCCAAATTCATCTCAGAAGCAGAGAAGAGTTATTTATCAGAGATTGCTCCTCAGTTCAAGTTTTGTTTTTCCCACACTGGAATGCATGCATTAGTAATCTGTGCTATATATTTTCCCTGTAATATTAAATTTCAAATGCATTTTCATCATCCTGTCTCTTCATCTGCTCTCAGTATAAAGATCCTATTAGTTGCTTCATTCAGCTGCTCTGCTTCTTTAATATGTTATAGATCTAAATACATGAAAATTGTAACAAGTGCAGCTAATTTTAAACTCACTAGGTGCAAATCACTACAAGTAATTTAGAAATTAATGCCATTAGAAACAGCAATAGCACAACTTTACTTGCCATCAGTTAGCAGAAGTTTAGTATTGCTGCCCACAAAAAGCTGTGTGATCTTGTAATTCTGTTAAGACTACTACTGAACTTTAAAAATCAGCCACTGTAAAAGAAGGAGGGTTAGGTTTGGTTGTGGGATGGGTTATTTTTGTCTAGACATTGTGTAATACAAGGAAGAGGGTTAAAAATTATAAACATATCAGGATTTCATTTCAATGCCTATGAAATGAGATGATTTCATACAGGAATGAAACAAAAAGTCTTGCTGTCAGCAGACATATGGAAATATAAATGTGTGCCTACACCACATGCATATCCCTAGGCTAGCATCAGTCACTATCTCAGGATGCTGCATGACATCTAAGTGCTTTTGCCAGATCAAAATCACCTTACTGGTTTCAGGGTCACAGAATGCCTCTTGCTACTGCTGAAGGCAGCAGAGAAGGATGATTAGAAACTCTTTCTGCAGCAGGGCCAAGTCTGTCTTCTTCCTTTAGGATGGAAAAGGGGCAGAAGGAGAAAGAGGATGTCAGGAAAGGGGTCTGAGCTGAGGATAGATTTTTCTACCCCCCATTTCTAAAATCTTTGCCTACTAGTTTATTTGCTCTAAACTGACAGTGGAGGTATGCCCGCTCATGCCATTGTGGCTGAATAATTTCTCTAAGGAATTTTCTTGTTGCTATTAAGTTTTTAAGGACCTAAAGACCTAAGATTAGACCTAGAGAAATAAGCTGCAGTCCTAAAAGCAATTTTCCACTGCTAAAAGTTTGAAATGAAATCTTGTCTGATGATTTCATCCTTGTCTTCTCCCCTAAAACCTCATCAGACACCCAGACTTTAAACTCAAGCCAGGATCTCTCCAAGGTCCCCTAATTTACTATGATGTCACCACAGACTCAGAAAGGATTTCTTGACTTGACCTGATCAGCTATCCATTGAAATCACTTCCCCAGGCAAAACTGGGTGCCCCCTGAGTGAATGTCTGGAGGGAAGTCTCAGCAGCATGTGTGATTTATATGTTTTAGCTCACAACCTCCAAAAACCCACTCTCTTGATGGTACTTAGGGAAACCTGCACAAAATGAAGCTGGGATTGTTAAAGGTACTGGAGAAGAATGAAAGTGAAGCTCTCTGAGGATATAGCTATTACATACATCCTGAATTTCTTATTCTGTATTGATCACAAGTATGAATAAAAAGTCAGCTTATTCCACAAAAAAACCTAACCCCACCACTGTATGCATTAATTCAGATATTTCAAGATATACATGGAAAGATGCTATTAAAGAAGGAAAGATGCACTTTTAAAAGTCATAATTCTGCATTAATACAATGTTACTTTCTGTGCATTTCTTATTATATAGAATGAATTAATGTAAGTGGGTCAGGAAGAAAAACCATTGTTGAAAAGGTGAACTGGAAGCAGTAGCTTCAGGGAAAGGGAGGTGATGGAGGGAGAAAAATCCATGTGCTGAGCAAGAGGGAGAAGCATCTTCCAAGCACAAAAACATGGCATAGGTATCTTAGCTTGGAAACAGGCAATACTACAGTCTCACACCACTCTGTATGCTAAATTAGATTCACATTTTAAAAGTGGACATATTTTCAAAGTATTTGCTGGTCTGTGCTTGAGTTTTACATAGCTGCAGAGAAGTTGGCAAATTGGCCAGATACTGTGTGCTTAGTGAAAAGATTCAAAATCAGGAGCGGAGCCACAGACTCTCAATTTGAGTTGCTTGTGAGGTCTTCTGGGGAAACCTATGCCAGTCAATAATTAGAGTAAGTGACAGAAGCTATTCATGGTGAATACAGCAGAGGCAGACATTAACCTATACTGATTGGATGTGATTTGTGGGCAGGATGGTCATTAAAATGAGAGAAATGTAGCTGTAAGACATTTGAAAAGAAACCGAAAGAACATGATAGCATTTTCAAACTACACTTCTTTTAGCCAATGGAAAAATAAGACAATTACAACCAGAAAGTTTTTCCTCTTACTTTAAGAGAGGAATTGCTTTCTGCAATGCATTTTTCTCCCTCTTTCTATGTGTAGGGAAGTGAATATATCATGTGTAGTGAATATATCATACAACTCTTACAGGAATTTATAATGGAGTTTAATATCTGCTTTCCTGTTCCATTCATATAAGAATGAATTCAATTTAACAGAATATAGAGAAAGTGATCATCTATAGAATTCATCTTTTTTTTTCACATGGCTACAAATATTTATTCACATTTTTTTTCTATGACAATGCAAACATAATGATCTATATTTACCCAGTGTTTGTTGTTTTGTTATTTTTTCCAGAACTATTATTTTTTAAACTCTAGTAATTCAGCTATACTTATAGCCTTAAACCTATTTAGAACAGGAGAAGCTGAATTTAGACTCTATTATATATTCAAATACATCTGTGTTGATAAATAGAATAAAGTTTATGGATATTAATTTCTAATCCTGACGTATTTGTTGCTTTTTTTTTTGTAGACAAGGGTTTGTCTCTTTTTGCTTTTTCAATTTTTTAAATTATAATAAATGTAAAATTAAAACCAGTCAAAACACAGGCTTTACAAGTCCTCGAACATCCTCTAAGATATTGTAACAGAGAAAGCTCTATGTGTAATATCTTGTTCAGAAAAATTGTAAAACTCTATGTTCTATCAACAATTCAAAAATCTGTCCTGATGAGGAACAATCCATTCAAAAAAAGCAATCATAAGATGTAGATAAGATTCACAAACTGATCAGATATGATCCCAACTGATTTTTATGACCATCATTGATTATTTTTCACCAATAAAAAGCAAAAAGAAGAGTAAACAGTACAAGACAAGTTAAAGGTTTCTGATCTCTATATAACCTTGGAAGGAAAGATGAGAATGAGAGGGATGATGGCTGCAAATCCTGTTCTAAGTAGCTAACATTTAATCCCAGGAGGTTTGCATATAACAGGCCTTCTATTATTAAACAGGTTGTTTACCTTTCCTTTTCTTCCTGCTCAGACCTTATGCAAGTAACAGTTGCTGAGAAGAGGCTACTTAAATCACTAAATTTCATTGTTATTCTTTCAATCTTTATAGTGAAGCTCAAATATTTCATTAATAAATAAGATCTATTCATGTTGATTTTTATGACCATATATATTGCTGTGCAGTTTGATTACCTTGCTGGTTGCTAGAATTGATTTTCATTTTTTTAAAGGCAGTCCTGCTGAGAGGACTTGGTATGGCATAAATTAGATAATCAGGTATTATCATCAGTAAGGATTGTTCTCAACTCCCACTGCCTTTTAGCTGCCTGAAGGTCATCACAGCAGGGGCAAGAGAATTGGACTGGTTGGTTGTGAAAAACGGGCATGTTTCACAGTCTTATTTAGAAATACTCTTCAGTAAATTGGTCCAGGTTGTAGCTCATGGATAAGGCAAGGTAAGTAACAAGGCAGTTGTCTGGGAGTCTTGGCTACTGATGTTATTTTTCTCATTCATGTGACACACTAGTTCCAGAGGGTAGTTACAAGTCCACTAGAGCTATCTCCCTACATTTGACATCAAGTCAGTAAATACAATAAGGGATATTCACAAAAGAATTAAAACACCACAAATTCTTACAGGAGAGACCCAATTGCCACAATTAAGAATAAACGAATAAATAAAATTATAAAATTTAGAGTAAAATTATATAAATTTATCTTAATGGAATATTTTCTACAAAATAGCCAAAACCCCACTTTTCATGGCACCACAAAAAGCATTGGTGATACTGCATCTTGTAGCTTTCTGCATCCCAGAAAGTAACCATATATCTCTCTTCTTTCTGAATTTATCAGATCACTAATCAAGTTTTGATGTCAGATCTGTTTTCTGGGCCATCAATTCATCAGAAAAATCAGACAAAGAAACCAACCAAGACAATGAAACTTTATGAGGTCTGAGTCAATTAATTGTCTTTTATGTTCTCTACTAGCAAATTGGTTTATTTATCAGAGAGAAAGAAAGATAATGTTGATTAATGGGATTGGAATGCAATTAAACCAAGGAGAACATGAAATTCAATATACAAGCAATTAAAAATCCTAGAATTTTTGCATTGATTTGTGGATGGAAAATGCACATTCAACTGATCTAATGTGACATTTGTCAAGCGTAGATACCAACAGTGACAGCTGAGGAATTTGCTTCGAAGAAGTTGCATGATTAAAAAAATGCTGTCAGAAAAATTGCCAAAAAGTAAGTCTCATATTTTCCTTCATTTATCTGCAGAGAGATAAAGGGGGACATAAAGGGCTGCAGTTCTCATAGTAGTTACTACTCTTAGTGATGACACATGAATACCTGGCTGCACGTTTGTCCATTGTGTTCTCATGGAGGGTGTTCCATCATTGTGAATTAGGCCTATATTATACCCTTCTGCAAAAAAGTGTGAAGTGTGAACAATGTTCATAAGAATGGTGTTATCAGGTGAGAACTATTCAGCTAAGCCAGAATTCCAACTCCATTAATGACTTAATCTGAAATCTAGAAGAGAATAAGAATGAGGCTATCTTATATGAAAGCTTCTTCACATACTCTTCTAGTTCATATCTGTTTTCAGATGTAGTTTAATTATTCTCAGTGATTTTTTCTCCCTGAACCTTTCCAGTCATCATGCTCACCATCTTTTGGACAAGAGTATTACACATCTGTGTATCACCTTCTTTCTACTTGCTTATTTTGCGACTTATCCCTTCTAACTTCAATTCTGCTACTCTGTTTTTGACCTGGAAGAGAATGAAGAGTCAGTCTGTCCCTAAACTCCTTTTCCCTGACATTCATTGTATAGACTTTTGCTGTACCTTCCAAATAATCTCTTTCCCAGATGGAAGGAGTTCTATGGTTACAGAAACCATTCCTGAAAATCCTAAACAACTTTGTTGCCCTATTCTGCTCCTTTTCCATTTGCAGGAATATAATTTTGGTGATATGGACATTAGTTTTACAGTTTTCAAGTTGAATGCATACAGTACTTTCTGATTTGTTCTTTAGTCCCTTACCAATAATCCCTTATTGGTTTTTTTTTACTTTTAACGAACTTTGAGCTGAATTCTTCCTTACTCTACTGATCATAACCCAAATTTCTCAACACCTGTGTTACAGTGGTTAGCTCAGAGTGCATCTTCTTATATGCATTGTTGGATTTTCTTAATTCTAATTACTTTATTTTATGTTAATCCATTTTTAATCCCATATTTCATTTTATTACCCTATTACTCTGTCTCATAAAGTCCTTCCTTAAGGCTTTACATCTCATCTCCACTACATGGGTTTTCTAGAAATAATTACAAACTTTCTCACTTTACTGATCACCTCCTGATTTAGGCTCATTATTCATAAGCTAAACATGACAGGTGTTACTCATCACATCTCCCTGCAGGGCTGTTCTTGGGTCCCTCTGTTGAAGGAGCTGTGTATTTCAGCCTTATGTTTATCTTTTTAGTAAATTATTTATCTAAGCAAGGGTGTTCTTATGTTTTGCTTCTTGTTTCCCTAGATGCTACTGCTGAGTTACTTTGTCAAAAGCCTTTGGAAATCCAAGCAAAATTGTCACCAACTGTGCCACCAACATATCATAAATCCTTTGCTGATTCTTATAAGGAATTTTATTAGGTTTTAAAGACACTACATCCTTTTGGAAAAGCCATGTTTTTACTTCCTAAGTTGTTGCAACTTTTTATCTACAGATAAAAACTAATCTATAGATTCTTATACCCATTAGTTTGTCTAGTAATTTGGTAAGAGCAATGTCAGACTTGTAGGACTGTATCCTGTGGAATCATTCCTGAAGGTTTTGCCACTTTCCATTCATCACATATCATGGCAATTTTTACAAGAGGCTACCCATTATCATTAGCATTTCATCTATCTCATCCTTTTGAGTGCCCATAGCATTCTTGCTTGATTACCAAACTCTGATTCTGGCATTTTCTTGTTAATTTTGTTGATTTTTGTCTTACTCTGTGGTCAGTTAAATTTTAGGCAGATGCTCTGAGTAATATCCCACAATGAAAGGTTCTGCTTTGGCTAGTTCCTTCCACAGTGATGCTCACTGTTTTTATTATATGTTTTTGTCGAATCATCACTTGCTCTACAGACACTGCTGATGGCTCCCTGATTTTGATGTAGGAAACCTGTTTCTTTTCAAATAGATGGGGGTTTTTTGCTAGTTTCTCTTTAGATTCTATTTTTCCTTGACTCCATGTTTCTTTCTGTGGTCAGGCAGATGTAAATTTTATTTATCCTAATGTAATAATATTTTTTTTTCTGAATTGAATATCTCATTTTAAGAGGTACACTGAATCTAAAGAAGCTTATGAGCCTCCTCTACTGTATTTTGTATATGTTTTCCAACTCCTCAAAGAGAACAAGTACACAAATTTTAACCTATAACAGAATCCATGCAAAGAATGAACAATAAGCATCTTCAGTGGCAGAAATAAACTTGATTTTGTTTACTGAAAGGTCCACCTCAACCAATATCTTTTGTTTAACAATGCTATTATCAATATTCATGGAAAGCATAGAAGAACAGTGAAGCCATGCTGATAGTTCACTTGGCCAAGGAATCTCTGACAGCTGCTTGATTTTGTCACTTCCTCACGTGAAATTTACTCCACATTTAATAGAACATTTAGCCTTTGGTCTTCTTAATATCTCTTTGAACCCAGATATATATTTGAACTTCACAACATCCAAAGGAAATTAGTTGCTGATTTATTTACTTAGCTTGGTAAATCACAGAATCATAGGATAGTTCAGGTTGGAAGGGACCTTAAAGATCATCTAGTTCCAAACCCCACTGCCATAGGCAGTGACACCTCCCACTACATCAGGCTGCTCAGTGCCTTATCCAGCCTGGCCTTAAACACCTCCAGAGAGGGGGCATCCACAACCTCTCTGGGCAACCTGTTCCAGTGTCTCATCACCCTCACTGTAAAGAATTTCTTTCTTATATCTAGCCTGAATCTACCCCCTTCCAATTTACATCCATTGTTTCTGATCCTCCCATCGCATATCTTATTAAAAAGTCCTACCCCTGCCTTTGTGTAGGACCCCCTCAGGGATTGATAAGTTACTATGAGGTCCCCCCTGAGCCTTCTCTTCTCCAGGCTGAACAACCCCAACTCCTGTCTTCATAAGGCAGTTGCTCCAGCCCTTTGATCATCTTCATGGCCCTCCTCTGGACCTGCTCCAATAGCTCAACATCTTAAAAGAACCTGTTAAGGTGATATTACAATATCTGATAATTTTATTGTTCATATCTTCAGTCATGTTTGCAGGAAAAGTAAATTAATTGTTCCGATTCATGCCTGATTACTCAAAAAACCAAGAAACATGACATTGGCTTCCCTGCATAAAATTTTTTGTCTTTCCATTAAGATTAATCAAAGTTATAATGATAAAAACTTTTCAAGCAGGAATGAATAAAATTTAAATCAATGTATACCTTTTTTTAAAAAAAATTCTACTGCCATGTATTCATATTAAATGAAATTGGGGCAGGAGTTTGGAAGGTTATGTCTTTAGTTGAAAAGAAAGAAAACTCAACTGATTAAAAATATTCTCTGTTTTGAAAAAGCTGTTGTAACCAGCTGCCAAAGTGTATCCACCACCCATGATATTTCAAATTAACTGAGCAGTTTTAGTTTTTAAACACATTTCTTATTTTCATTTTTTTTAGCCCTTGAGACATTTGACATATTGGAAGTTATCACAATAAATCACACTAAAATTGTTTAGAACTTGCTTTTAATAATATGTATTTTTGTTAGATTTTGTTAGGAAAAAGAAATTTTCAGTCCAGGAATAACTTAAAAAATGTAAATTTACTGCAGTTCATCAGATTTCTTTGTTGCAGTGATGTAAGTACATCATGTTTAGCACTCCTACAATATAATTCTCCCTCAGTAATTCCTTTGGAACATTTACAATTTTCTGTCTTCAGATAAACAAGCCTAGTTTCTAATGAAGCAAGGGACCATGCTTAAAACTAGCAAATTTACTAGCAAGAAAGATTGATCTGATAAATGCAGCTTTTTTACTTTTTAACCTGCAGGTGACACAAAGACCCAAGTACTGTTTTTGTGAAGGTTTATTTGTCAAAGCTTTATTACTTGCAGTCTGAGTTAGTCTCTTTGATTTTCCTTTAAGTTTCATCAGTATTTGAAAATTCAATTGCCTAGGGTTCATTCTTTGGCCCTCAGGCACCAAATGTCCATAATATATGTCCAAGCACTAAACTTTCTAAACAGAACACCTTTTATACATGCTGTCTGCTGGGAGCAGCCCTGCTCTCACTATTATCTGGAGGAAAATAGTTGGCACAAACCAAAACTGTGTTACAGGGCATGTTCACTGATATGCAGTACCATGTACCACTATTTGCTCTGTTTATTTTATTAGTGAAAATGCAATCCTCAAATAATTACTGATATATAAAGGGGTTTTATACTTCAGGGCTGAAGTTTTGTCTTCAAACTGTTACAGTACATTATATGACTTGACAACAACAAAGGACAAGCCAAGCCACATGGTATTACTTACTCTGTCTTTTTTTCTGAACAAAGAACAATGAACAGAAGAGATAGGTGGAGGAAAAAGAAGGGAATCAGTGACCTCTTCAGTTCTCTCTTCATTGAAACAGAAATATTTTAAAGCTTTTTGACTTGTTCCATTCAAATAAAACCAATCAATGTAGTTTTGCACAGCAATTTATCTCTTCACGCTGTAAAGGGGATTCTGTAATATTAAAAACAGTTTTCTGCATATTAAAAGGGAGGAAAAGGCCTGTGTGAAAAATATTCACAAATATGGTTGGACTCCATCTGAAAGTCCCTTCGAACCTAAGTGATTGTGTTATACTATCATCTTAAAGAACTATCAGCAGTAACAGTGTATAGCTTCTGAAGATCTGAAGAAATTTGAAGACTACTTTTTAGCTCTTTTTAGCTTTTTACATATACAAATATTACTCCTAATGTGGAAGCTGGGCTCTTTTGTGTCTTGCCCTGTGAGGGACTTGATCCTTCATCCCATGCCCATTGATGATCAGAGGACTGGAGCACCTCTCCTAAGAGGACATGCTGAGGGAGTTGGGACTGTTCAGCCCCAAAGGGTCCAGGGAGCCTACCAGTACCTCAAGAGGTACTACAAAGAAGCTGTGGAGGGACTATTTGCCAGAGCATGTAGAAATAGGATGAGGGGCAGTGATCAGAGCAGGCAGGTTTAGATAAAACATTAGGAAGAAGTTTTTCACCATGAGGATGGTGACTCACTAGAACAGATCGCCCAGGGAGGTAGTGAAGGTCCTATCTCTGGAGACGTTCAAGGCCAGGGTTGATGATGCTCTGAGCAACATGATCTGGTGCAGGATGCCCCTGCTCACTGTGGGAAAGTTTGACTAGATGACCTTTGAATGTCCCTTCCAACTCAACACATTTGAAGGTTCTATGATAAATTCAGAGTAGTATGAACCAAACTTCAAGTAAATCTCTAAAATATTTGCACATCTATTTGGGCATTATACATATACTAATCCACTGCTTACTTTAAGAGAAATATAACACTCTACTAAAAAAAATAGAACACAGAGATTAACAGCAGGAGAAATTTTGTTTCACATTACCCTGATGTGACCTGTTATCTTTCCTTTGTCTCACAAGATAGAGCTAGTTTTAAGCCAGAGGAGAATTCTGTGTGTTTACCTCCAAAGAAGATCTGAAATGACACTTGCCATTATTACAGGCAGCACAATGCAAGCAGGAGACAGTAGCTTGAGAGAAAAAAAGGAGCCTGATAGGAAGCTATGCAGGTTTCAAGCTAGCTTTATTTGTAATGCAAACAAATAATAAAAGCAAAACATCAAAGGCAGGATTCACCACAAAAAAGAAAAAAAATACCAGCATCTAAATGCATCTGTTTGGACAGTTGCATGTAAATTAGATATCTCAGCTGCTATTACAGACAGTGGGGATATCCACAGGGATGTCTCTGTTGCAGCACACAGATGGCTACTGCCAGTGGAGATACCTCTAGCATGGTTTGTTGTGCCAGGTGTCCAGCTGCTGCAGCAAAGTGGAAAAGGATGCTCTAGGGCTCCTCTTCCCCTCCTCTGCAGCTCTGGATGTTGAGAATGAGCAAAATGAGCAACCAGCACCTACACAAATGAGTCAAATCCCTATTCAATACAGTCAGTCAAGTCTGGATTGGGATAAATTGAGTAGCTCTCTAGCCTCCATGGTGGACAGCCTTAAGGCCAGCTATAACATCAAATTCACATGTAAATAAAAGCACCTTCATGTGACTGAATCTAAACTAGAGCCTGATCCTGGACAAATGCCTCCTGCTATTTGAGATCTCTCAGTGAGCTTGAAACATCCATGTTTACAGAAAAACTCTGTCATTTTGGAAGATATCATTTGCCATCTTATATGTAAGCAGCATCACAAAGCAATGACCTGAACCTCAAATGTCTGTAAGTTAAGAAAGTTTTAGAAAAAGCTGTGTGTTGTACCAAATCTTTGTCAGATCATTCAATCTCACTGTTCTCCCCTTGGCAATGTATTTTTCTACTTGGACCCAGTATATCCTTTTTAATCTGCATTTCCTCACATTTTCCTTTGAAGAACCCACAGGCTTACACCCAGTATCTCAGCTAATTTTACATCAGCCTCTCTCAAAGCCTGCACAAGCTCCTTTAAAATGAGTTTCAGCAGAATTTTCTGTGTGGATGTGGTACACATTGTGCAGTGGCTGGCCAGCAGCACTGCAGTAATGAGGTGTTTCAAGGCTTCTTCACATCACAGGCACCCAGAGACATTGTCCTTCACTTCTTTTACTTCAGTCCTAAAGAAACATTTGCAATGGCAGTATCTGTAAAGTTTAATGAGATGAGACACTTCCAGAGCATGCTGAGATCTTGAAATGGAATTTTGTACTGGGCAGTAAACTATTTTCTTTAAAGAAAAGAAAGAGGAATCGAAGTGCTACATTGATTTCAGCCCTCAGTATAAGTTGAAGCTGATAATTAATTTTTCTAAAATGCATGCCTGGTGTACAACAGGATATTTCCCAAAAAACCTCAATAAATGAAGATTTATTTTGTAAATTCAGCAGCACTGAAATAAAATATTATAGATCACTTGTACACAAGAGGAAAGGAAAACCTTTTGTTACAGAAGTGGACTAGAAGAGATTACTTATCCTTGGCAAATGATTGCTCTAGAGATAGAAATGGGATGTTCTAACTCAAACCATGAGAATAAGGTTTAAGATGCACACTGTCAGTTGCTTTTTTATATGAAAATACAAAAATCAGAAGGTTTATCATGACAAAAGTCCTTGAATCAAATGGTAATAAAGGAGGAAAATTATATCATCTCTTCAAATATCCCATGCTACTGCTTCTTATGCTTTTTTCAAGCATTCAATGGCAGTAAGCCTCATCTATCAGGCCACCCAACCTGCTGGGCTGAATTGTAAATGTTGTTAAAGATGACTTTCTACAAGGTGAATTGAGAAAAAAGCTCTGCACTAAGGAAAAGTTAGTATTCTACATAACTGAAAATGCCAGGTAGCTACTATTCAAATTCAAATAAGGAAAGTAATTTCTTTTCAGAAGCCAAATGCAGACAATCTGTACATTTGGGAGCGATTACAGAATTGTATAGAATATGTCAGTGATTTCCAGCTGACAAATGAAAAATCATTAAATGTAGTAAAAAGCAGCATTGCAGGCCTTAGCTGTATGATAATGAAGGTTAAACTGTCTTCTGAAACATGACTCAATATAATTTTAGAAACTTCTGTCCTGGTCTTTAAAATGTGTTCTCAAAGAAGGTGCTTATTTCTGTATTGCAAGACCTTATTTAGACATAAAAACAAGTAAAAATAGTCTCAAATAATTAGTGCATTAGATGCTGAAGCAAATCTGTCTCATTTTTATAATCTCTGTTGCATTTTAAGCACAAAGAAAACATTCCATTGAATGAATGCTCCATTCTCCAGCTTTATAATCTGCAGTTTTTCTGTAGCTAGTTCAAGTACTATTTTGATATGGAAACTAAAATGTTAGTGAGATCTGTTCTTGATGAAAAATGTGCTATAAATGAGTTGCAGTGCCTTTTCCAACTGCTAATTTAAAGGCAATTCTCACAATGCAGTGTGCATTCTATGTTATGAAAAAATATTTTGGTAAAGACAGATGCAACAGCTGTGACATTTTACAAATGTCTATATTGTTGGGATTCTTTAGAATACTCCTCAACAAAATGGTGGTGCTGCTGCCTCTGCCATAATCCTTATATGACAATCCATTCATAGTGCTAAAAGCCAGGCCACATTCTTTGGTTTCTTTTTAAAGCTATTGGAGAAAATCTTGGCCTCAATAACATCAAGTCAAAATAAAAATTACAAAGGACCTGAGATAAGCCCAGATTTCTCTCATCAGAAAAGAAAAAAAAAATCCACTTTTACTTGAATGTTGTATTCAGCATTTTAACCTTTGTTAATTAACTACACAAATTAAAGTGCATTGAGCATTTTATCAAGTTAACACATCCATTCCCTTAGGCACCTCATAGATTTTTTTTTTTTTTTTAACATTGTAGGCAGGAAAATCCTATTGATTTATGTTATGCTAGATGTTTTGTTTGTATGTGTGTACTCACATAATGGCAGTATTCCTTGCATTTTGTACTACTTTCAATAAATTTTATTAACACATTTTATAGGAAGATTAAAACCAGAAAATAATTTATTTAAGGAATAACACAAAACTGTTATTTTTAGAGATTTTGGGGTTAAAACCAAATAAATCTCAATTTCTGTTGATTCTAGTTACTCTATAACCTTGCATCCAAATTACATGCATGAGCTAATAGTTGGCACAGAATCACAATAACTGTATTAAATTATAAATATGGAAAAATTATTGAGTCTGAGGGCTGGATGCTTCAGATATTTATCAATTGAATATGGGCTATTTGTTTGAAAATTTTCCAAGTTAGTAATAATGATCAAAAACTTAATAATCCCTAATGGAGGCTTAGGAGACTTATTGGGAAACAGTTGTCTGTTTCAGTCTCCATTATAGTACAAAATTTTCCATTACAATTAACTAAGCCACCATTGACACCCATGCCATTGGAAAGGTTAAGGAGGGAGCAGTTACTGAAAGTGATGGCAGGGGGGTTGGAACTAGGTGATCTTTAAGGTCCCTTCCAACCCAAATTATTATATGATTCTACGGATTACAATTTACAGCTTGTGTTCTGTTAATATTTCAAGGAATTTTGCCTTACAAACAGCAAGATAAATGAAAATATTTTCTCCAGAGGTAACAGATTTTTTTAAATTATTTTTCATGATTTTTTTCTTAGAAAAGCAAGCAATATAAAATGGATTTATCCTTTGATACATAATGCTTCTCAAGAGAAGATTATGGCTGGCTCCTGAGCTATGCATATTCTTACTCCGCTGGATGCTGTTTACTAAGGTTTCAGAGGATGAGCAATCATAGTTAAACAAGTATCTTGTTTTTTCACGAGAATTCTTTTAAAATAAAATTCTCAATTTTTTGTAAAGTTACATGGAGGAGTAAAATACAATAGTAATTTCACTAATCACAGATGTCAATGAGATTTTCAGTAGTATGAGAAAATCTTGAGTTTGGCTTTACATTTTGGTCACTTCTACTTACATACAAGTACAGAAACATGCCTAAATGTAGAATACTGACATCACTTAGAATATTCAGTACACAAAAATGCTAAGTACAGACAAATGTCAAGTGTTCTTTCCTGTAACAGAATTATTGATTTTTGTTTTTTAGTCATGCAGCTGGAAATTATCTTGCTTGGTTATTAATTTCAACAACAGTTATTTACCTGGCAGAACCCTCAAAATCCAAAATAATTTACAAACTTCCCCAATTTACATCAAGTACCTCAACTAATGTTCAAGTCTGTTAGACTTTAACACACCCACCTCAATGGAGGTTTGTAACATTTTTAATTTTATGCTTAAACAATTTTGTATAACATAATTTCTCTAATATATTTTTCCTGGGTAGGTAGAAAAAATATGTAGTTTTTCTGCAAAGAAAATATGATCAATATACATGTGGGAAAAGTGTTTTGGAATTGCTCATACAGGGGTCATCCAATTCATTGCCTAAATGCACTAAAGAAAATGTGACTTGTGTCATTGCTATTGTAGCTGGTTATACTGCACTGATTAGGTATCTGCAGCCAAATGAACACATTCGGAAAAGGAAAAACATTTATGTTTGATGACATCCTGGGTTTTGTCTCTGATTCAGTCTTTGGTCTGCCAAAATAGTAGAGATAGCAATGGAATTTGGACGACATTCTGATGATAGCTATCATGAGAAATCTGATCTGTAGCCATTCCAGTTCAGGGAATATATTTATATCATTTATTTTAATGGGTTCNTAGTAGAGATAGCAATGGAATTTGGACGACATTCTGATTATAGCTATCATGAGAAATCTGATCTGTAGCCATTCCAGTTCAGGGAATATATTTATATAATTTATTTTAATGGGTTCTTTTTTAGGGTAGTTAAAAAAAGGAAAAAAAAATTAAGGGAGACTATAGCTATGGAATATTACCAAAAGGAGTATTTGCATTAGAATTTTATTCATCAAACTGTGTGATGGACAGGCCACTCGAAAAGAAAAGGTGGCAGATGAAGAGCCATTGCAGGACAAAACAGGCACTGGCCCAAAAAGGAATGGAAAATTGAAAAGAAATCAAATCCTACCACTGAAATCAATTAATGTATCTATTTTTATTCATTAAATGTACTGTCCAAACCTTACTCTTTTTTTTATGAACCTCTGTGAAAAAGAAAAATAATATGCAAATTTTACATCTTTCCAGTATTTTAATATTTTGAAAGTATTAGAAATTTCAGAAGTATCAGAGTATTAGAAGTTCCTCTTCTGCTTCTTTTGACTCCTATGTAAAGGCACAATAGAGTGTAGTTGAGTGTGTGAAATGAATGACATAAAGGAATCCTTGAGAAAAGTTATATGACAGTCACACATAGGCTATCAAATAAACCTTTTCTGTGCATTTAGTACACCATAAAAATAAGGAGCACATATAAAAGTAGGGTCAAACAGGTCTGTTTCCTTACAGTTCTTTCAGCAGATTTCCTGATGTGAAGGTAAAACTCCAATGAGCTCCCTTGGGAAAAAAATAACTGTTTTCTGACTAGAACAGGAAAATAAAAGTGTTGTGACCACAAATGATGGTAAATGAGGACTGACTGTAGCCAGGAAAACTTTCAGTACAATCTATACTTTTACCAAAATTGAATCTGCAGAAATGTTAGTCTGATTTTTTTTATTTATATAACATCTTCTCAAACAGTGACAACATACTGAACAGTTCTACAAGGCATTTCAAGTTCTGTTATTTCCCTGGTAAATCACAGGTCTTCCTAATAAATAAGAAAAGGATGTTAAAAGGAAAAATATTAAATTATCATTACCAGCACAAAAAGAAGAGATTCCCTATTCTCATGGCTTAGGGTAATTTGTGGTGATTTGATGACCTTACAAATTCCCTTACCACAGAATTTTGAGTGTCACAGGAGCACTGTGCCACTCCTGCAGTTGCCACAGTTTAGTTAATAGACTTCACTGCACTATTAAGTCAAAGTACATATAAATGTTTATGCACTGGCAAAGTATTTAGGAATAAAAATAACAGCATACAGCAGGCAGGCAGCCCTACTATAAACTTTTTATCTTTCTTCCTGCTGTTGTGTTCCATTTTTCTTTCTTCTGTTGGCACCCTTGGCACAATACCACTTCTTTCTCACTTTCTCTTGTTTCATGTCAGACTCCAAACAGTCAAATGTCTTCCAAGGCTATACTGGTAACTCAACTTAAGTTGTATACTGCTGCAGTAATGTTAACAGAACACTGAAGTGTTAGATGTTGCTGGAGCATTTTACATGGTAGTGTAGCATCAAAATGATGGAAAACAGCTTACTTAACTGAAGTGCTGTAGTGGTTTAGGGACAGAGAAGCATCTATTCCAATAGGAAACTGTTTCCTAATGTTATGTGCAATCATATCCAATCCATCTGTCTTTTGATTATTCTTTGTGGGCAGATATATAGAATCATAGAATAGTTTGGGTTGGAAGGGACCTTAAAGATCATCGAGTTCCAACCTGGGCAACCTGCTCCAGCCTTTCACCACACTCACTGGAAAGAATTTCTTTCTTATGTCAAGTCTAAATCTACCCCCTTCCAATTTACATGCATTGTTTCTGATCCTCCCATCACATATCTTATTAAAAAGTCCTACCCCTGCCTTTCTGTAGGATCCCCTCATGTATTGATAAGTTACTATGAGGTTCCCCCCGAGCCTTCTCTTCTCCTGGCTGAACAACCCCAACTCCTTCAGCCTATCTTCATAATACAGTTGCTCCAGCCCTTTGACCATCTCTATGGCCCTCCTCTGGACCTTATCCAACAGCTCAATGTCCTTCTTATGTTGAGGACTCCAGAACTCCAGGCGGGGTCTCACCAGATTCGAGTAGAGGGACAAAATCACCTCTCTTGACCTGCTGGTCACACTCCTCTTGATGCAACCCTGGACATGGACATAATATTGTTCCCTGGAAGCCTTTCTCCAAAAAAACTCTTGATATGTCTTCCTCTCTTGCAAAAAAGTTATGTCTTCATCACAGTCCATTTCTTATACATGCCAGGTATTGTAAGGCATTATCTTCATCTTCTGGATTGATCATCTGACCATTAAAGCCATTGATTTTGAATTTGATTAATTTAAAAATATTCTAATAAAGATATCTTTGTAACTATGTTCACAATCAAAGACTTTTCTGTTGTTTGTTTGTAGGAAAATGTAGTTTGAAGGAAACAGGAATTTGATTGATACCATATGGGCTTGTTGTCCTCTTGCATGAGAAGAGTTTCTTCTAACAAATATTCAGCAGTAGTATTGGGTGTTGAGATGCACTTTGAAATGCCCTGATTGCCAAAATAAAAGCAAATAGTGTAAACTTCTACAAAAAAAAATTCTTGTCCATTTTCAAACAAGGAGTTTTGTTTATAATAAAGTTGCTTTAGATTTGGGGAACTTCTGACAGATTGTAAATTTTGTTTACAGAAAGGAATCTCTTTTGACTACTCTAAAAGTAGAGAATTATTTAATTTACTTTTTGTCATTCAACACACTTTTTGCTCTTTGTGGGTGATTGTAGATAATTCTAGGTTCTCAGCTTAGTGTGATTCAGTTTGAAGGTGATCCAGTGCTCTACGTTTGAGCTCCTGTAGCCTGTGAATGATGCTAGTATCTCATTTCTAGCTTCTGTTAGTGACAGAACAGGTACATAGAATTTAGGAAGTGGCATAATTCTTATCAGCCATATTTTTAAGGGAGGAATTTTGCTTTATTTGGAGAGGATTGAGGGATCATATTCCCAAATGGAAAAGGACAGTTTCCTGAAGCTTTATTCAAGCATAACAAACTTAAACCAAACTCTTTTACAAGGTTAACTGCATGTTGAAAGGTAAAAGCATGGACTCCTAACTGCTGAAGTGCTTCCTGATATCCAGGTTGGGCTTTCCTTTGCTCATTTTCATAAGTAACAAAATTGCACTTTGGCTTTCAAGTATCAGAACATGTACCACACTATGAAAGGAAAGTGGAGCAGACAGGGACCATAAAGTACCACTTGGTAGTAGTTTTTTATGTCACTGACACTAATTGGACTAGGGAGTCTGATACATGTGACAAATCTATTCCTTGAATAGCCATAGAGTTTTTTCTTAGCCACAATTCTTTTTAGTTCTAGGTCCAGCATTAGTTTTTGAAAGAAATATTCTGATTCAGGTAAGCATACTTTTCTTCCACTGAGCCTAAACGGTTTTCCAGAGAGTGGTTATCATTCCCTGGATAACAGCTGTAGACATTATCTCACTTTCTTTTAAGACTTCACCTTGAATGAATATAAAATAAAGTTCCAGAAACTGGAATAGTTTAGGTGATAATGGTCATGAAGACTAAAAGTTATGATCTGGGCAACAGTTCCACCATAATAAAACCAGGGTAGTTTTCACTCTATTTTATCATATAACCAATTCATAGTAGCAACAATGCAACTTGTCACAGTGTATTAGTGACAAAATCACATCATAAATAGGCTAGATGAGTGGATGTTTTCTCTGACCTCTTCTTCTTGTGATTTGGATCTTGTATTCTTTCCCTTCTTCAGTTCCTCCCATAACTCATGCAGGGACCTTAATTCAAGACATTTCTTTATTAATTTAATGGTGAAATTTCTACCAAACAAGTGACATGTATGAAAGAGACAATGGTAGTGGCAATGTCATATGTTCCTTTTATCCTATGCTTTAGACATATTTAGGAATTCTAACTTAAGTTCAAGTCACATAATGAAAAAAATCTTCCCAGATTATGCTATGACTAGGATTAAATGTTTTAGTGTGTTGGAAGAAAGTGTCAGACTGAACTATATTGATAAATGTATCCAAAAGTTGTCAAAATTGAACTGGCAATTCTACTCTAAAAATCCCTTAGCAAATAATTAACATTTATGAATTGATGATGATCAAAAGTGAATGCAACACTCACATTTTGGTATTTTGGGGGTAACTACATGTGGTATCCTCATCTAGAATAGGATATGAATCCTTCACAAGAAAAATTAAAAGAGTAGAGATGAGTAGTTATTGTAGGATTTCAGATTAGGATTTCAACTTCCCGATTACTCTTAAGGAAAGTCTATCCTGATGCCATAGAACAGAGTATACAGATAACAGTAGGAAATTCAGTCTTTGTCACAGACTTTGATTCTGTAGAGGTTCTTTCTCTCTTTGGTGAGTTGACAGAACAGCAGGAATCTCCTGTTGACTGAAGGAAAAGCTACTTCCCTTGACCTCCATCACACTGGTCTGGGACCTCAACTCAGAATCTGGCAGCTGGGAATATTAAGAAAAACACCTAGAAAAACTTGTTCTTTTAGGAGAGATGAAAACATGTTTATTTCAACTCTGGGAATTATTCTTTGTCCAAGTCTCCAGGACATGCTATAAAGGGTTGTTTTAGCTGCAGCTGGATTTTGTGTAGAGGAAATATGTGATACACCCTAAAAGACATGAATTGTCAGATCTTTGAGGACATGTTATAGATCACATAGACTGTACTATTATATAGAGAGAGTAAATAATTTATATTGCCTATGCTGTTATTTGAAGCTGGACTTCTTGTAAAGTTAAACACATTAGCTTTGTATAAAGTAGTGTGAGTGAGCATTATACTTTGCTGTACATAAAACAGGCCTTGAGCATGCTGTGTGGATCACAGGTACCAAGGTATCAGAGATGCTCCTCATTTCTATGATCTATTACAGTGCAAGTGGATTATACCTGCAAAACAAGGCCACAGAATCAGTCAAAACTGTAGATTAGCCAGGGGTCAGTTACAAGCTGGTTGCACTTTCATTTTTGTTTTGTTTTGGGGTTTTTTTGTGGGTTTTTTTTTGTTTGTTTGGGGTTTTTTTTGTTTGTTTGGGGTTTTTTTTGGTGTTTTTTCTGGATTCCTTAGATCATTAATGATTCATCTACTCCAGTCAACAAAGCTTGACTGCAGGGAACTGTTGGCAATAGTTTTAATGGGATTCAGTTATCTGAGCCAGTTAGCCAGAAATTATATTAAATGCTTGCAGACTGCTCATCTATCCATAGGAGATAAAATATTCAAACTATTCCTTTGTAAATACAAATAAATTAAGAAGATGAAAGACATACTACTATCTGGTTTTATGGTACTGTATAGGATTAAACAACCTATTCTCTATAGGTCTGCTTTTGCTCTAATTATTGCATTGCAGGAATCATCCAGAATATTTCTGGAAAGAGATGAATGGAGTAGGTGAAGAAGTATTTTTAACTAAGCCAAATACATAAGAATTTATCTTGAATGAAACAATCTGGAGAAAATAAAAAGGAGGAAATTATGTTCACATGATTAGCAATGGTTACAAAAGCACTGAACTTAAGATTGGCACTCCAGAGCTGACCTGTTGAGGAAGCAATATAAATGCCTCTAAGGCTAGGTCTGGAAAATATTTTCTAGTTCTACAAAATCCCTTTATCACTGTAAACCAGGCACATCACTTGGAACTTGGCTGTACCTGAATTACACATAGGCTAACTCAGTCTGCAGCTCATGAATTCAAAACAAGACATGAAGACTGAATGGAAACACACCCAACTGTGTTTCAACATGATTTATTTGAAAGATTTCATGACCAAATAATTTTGTGAGTTCTTGACAAAGTAGTTTTACTATCTGCATATACAGAAATACAATTGCAAAGTGTAGCATTTTTGGCTACACTACTCCTTAATGGCAGTCTTCAAAATGTGTTTGTAAAAGCAGCACTCATCATCTGCAGCTGTAGAACAACTTTCAGACTATTTGCCTTCTATACTTATTATTTGTAATGGCTGAGAAACATCCATAAATATAAGAATAGCTAGGAAATTTTTCTGCACTTTAAAAAACTGTATCTGCTTCAAGAGACTAAGAGAAAAACAGCCTCTGTTTTCTATCAATAACATTAAAATAGGAATGTAGGTTATTAAGCTGGGATTAGAGGCAGGATACTGAGAGATATTACACAGTTTACACTACTTTGTCTCATGCAGCAGAGTTTTCCTCCATTCAGAAAAACAGTACCAGAAATCAGGATTAATGGAATCTTATTTAGGACTTGCTTGGAAGATTTTCAATGAGGCTAAAATACATATTTTGCAGGTGTCTGTGCTGATTAAATTAAATCTAATAAGCTTTATCTAGTTTTTATTAGCATAGTCCTACCATTGCTCTGACTTTCTGATGGTTTTTTTTACTTCCTGCAGTTTACCTGCTTGATGCTCACATATGCATTTAGTAGTGGCAATTCCAGCAAGCAGAGTACTGATGGCAGAATCAAAGGAGAAGAGAATTTATGTGAGGCCAAATATTTGCAACTAAGCATAAAGAGTGAAGGATTTAAGTCATTGAGCTCACATTGAGCAATTTAGTGACTATGATTCAGGTGTAGTTATTTGTATGTTTTTTGCATACATTTCATGAATAATAGTCCTAGGGCATTGCAGGACTCACTAATGCACAGAGACTGCCTTTTCTAAGTCAAAATGGAACACAGATTATAAATGTTAGTCACACTGGGCAATACTTCTTCCCTTGTGTAGTCCCATCCAAGTCTCAAGGGATGTACCAGTGAGTGAGCAGTGAACTGTCTTTCTGTTGTACTCAATTTGCCTTTTCTCACATGAAGGGTCAACTGAGTAGAAAAAAAATTGTTTTAAATTTAATAAGTTAAGAAAAATATCAGTTTGTATGAATTAAAATGGCAGAATTCAGTTCACAAGTATTAGCAGACTTTGGCTTGATTTATTTACCTTCAATGATTTTAAAAAAAAATTATTACAGTATGATTTCAAAAGAAACATTTGCTAAAAAGCATGTATAATTATTTCACTGAAACATTAATCTCTTCTGCTTTATATTTACTCCCTTAAATATATGTCATAGTAGCAATTTTTATATACTTAATATGTAGTACAAGAAAAAAGAAAAAGATCAATGAAGGTAATTGTTCTTCCTTTGAAGCTCAGTTTTTATTATCACTCATGAAGTGAACAGGTGGCCTTTAAAACATGTGATATATTAGTTAATTTTCTTTTTCAAAAATTTTAGTCTAATGATTTGATCCAGTAAATGATGGTTTTAACAGATTGACTGGAACAGAGACAATAAACAGAGAATGAGAAGATCTCAGGTCACCTCATTATGAGGCAAAGACTGATTGCTCCTTGCAGTGTGCAGTGGATATACTGCGTAATGGGAGAGAGCAATAAGATTCAAAGAGAAGAAGGATAAGAATATTATCAGGACATTATTTCTCAAGGTTACTGATCAGGACATTATAACAACTTATATGCAATCCTTTTTATTTTTTTTTCTACAATGAACTGAAAAGTTGTAACTAAAAGACATTATAAAGCAGTAAATTGGAAAATAGGTAAATCTGAAGTTGTATTTTGTTCATATGGAGATTGACCAGACAGATTGCTGTCAAGAATAAATTCTTCCCTGTAAGAATAAAAGTCTTCCCTGTGTCATTGATCTTCTACCGTGCATTCACTGTTCTGCTTTTTTTTTCATTGAGGGATTTAATTTTATACATTATTTCCTCACAACCCAAAAAAAAAGTAAGAAGAAAAAATTAATTATTACTTCTATTTAGTAAGTTTCCTACAATGATAATTGAGAATGATAATTTAAAGCCTGGTTTATAAACTTGAGAACCTTAGTAATATTATGACTTTCAAATTCAATTTTTATTACTAGTAGCAATAAAAAATAATGCATTTTAATAGAAGGCAACTTCATTTCATTGAGCACAGATTATAATGTGAGCTTCCAAGCTACACTAGTAGTTTAAGCTTTATTAACATGCATCACATAAGTCTTATTGATATCATGCATGAGTACCTCAGATTGAGACTGTTTACTCAACTTATTATTTAAATTACATTTGTGGTACTGATTTTCCAAATGACTACATTTTTCCATTGTTGTGCCAAATTTTATCTTTAAAATAAAGGTGAATGATTTCAGCAGGGGCACTTGAATGACTCAAAGGATTCAGCCTCAAATAAGTAATGAAAATAAGTAATTAAATATAACATTTGACTAGTACATCTATCTTTTTAAGTTCATAATTGAACAAATCTGGATTTTGTCTAACATAAATCATCTTAAAGTAAAAATGTAGTATTTTGACTTGACTAATTTTGATTAGTCCTTCAGTACAGGCCTTTCCTGAAACTGAGTGCTCTGCTGAGACATACACATTTCAGAGCATTTGCCAGATCACATTAGAAGTGTTATGACATGACATGAAATCTAATCAGAGTCTCTGAGAGAGATTAAAATTACCTCTACACATTCACAAATGAGTTTCTCCATGTTTTCATTTTGCAGCATTTCCCATTTAGCTAAATTACTTTTCTTCAGTAGGTGAACCAGAAAACAGAGTTCTCTTTCTCTGGCTAATGAAAATACATGGATGAGGAAAATACACATTTGGTTCATGCTTAGAGTGTTTGAAATATGATGAAGTTTGTAACAGAAACCCTCAAACTTCCATCAAACAAGCTCAGGTAATAGATACACCAACGTTGTTGATACTAGACTGGCAGAAACATCGTAATACTTTTTATAGGTCTCATGGCTTGAAGTCTGCCAAAAGTAAACAGCAAATCTGTCTTGAGAAGGTTTCCTCAGCTGCCTCCCTGTAAAAGACGAGGCATTAGATCCTCCTTTAATGTTTGCAGAACTTGAGAACATGTAACATTATTCCCTCCTGTCTAACAACTAACCTCCACGTTTTCTCCAGTTTCTTCCAGAGTTTTTAATAGAACTTTTGCCTTCAGATGTTGAATGTTCTCATTGAGTTGGAAGGACTGACCTATTCACCCATGGCCATTTTAGGTGTAAGAACAGTTCTGTTGGCCAGACTTACAAAGGAATCTGAAGAAAAGTAATTGTTAAATTTATTTTGCAGAAAAGATCTTGGTCAAGAGGTGTTGGAATATTTTTTCCTTTTTATTTCCAATTGTATAATTCAGGATATTAGAAATATGAAATAGAAGGAACAGGAAAACCAGTGAGGATTTTTTAAAAACTATTTCGACAGGTTTATTTGTATACAGCATAAATAGAGAGTACATAAAGGGTAAGATTTTGGTATGAGGACAGGCAAGGGTTGCAAGGATTGAAGAGTTTAAGTATTTTTCTTACTTCTTTTCTTGTATTTTATTATTTATCAGTAATTAAATATTTTGGTTATGTTAATTGACAATAAATTAATGTACATTCCTTGAGTCAGATCTGTTTTGCTTGTGGTATTATCAAGCTGATAATTTTGCTGTCTTTATTTTGACCCACAAGTTTTCTCTCTCATTGTGCTTTTTGGAGTGAGAAAGTGAGCTTGCTGGGGACATCCTATAATAGCATTTTATTTGATCTATTATCATTTAATATCAATTTTCTATTTTCATTTCTATCAACAAGCTTGCTTTGTCTCCCATATCAGACAGCAGCATTCTCATTAGACACAAAGACAAAAAGGTTATAACTAGATCTTATCAAAACTTTAAACTTTACTAGTCCTTGACTTTGCTCTATGGTATTGTGTTGTTCTTTCTTTCTAGCTCTCTTTTAATATGAGTAAAGAAACACTTGCTCTTCATTTTTATTCCTCAATAAATAATCATTTCACTGCACTTCCTGATCTCTCATATGTAGCATTCTTTAGTCATTCCTACTGTGCTTCCTGAGATGATTCGTGGAGTTATGACAGGAGCCACCACTCAGTTGATATAAAATTTCATTGTCACAATAGAGTTATTTTTTGTGACGTTGCATACAATGAGGTGACAGGATTTGTTCACTGGGAAACACTGGGAGATGGCTTGGTGTGGAATATTCATTCAGCCACAGACTGCTAGAAGACAAGATGGAGTATTCTGGCTGGGATATAATCATTTCCCTGAAGTGAACCCTGATCATAAATCTGGAAGACCTGCCAGAATCTCCTTACTCATCTCAAATTGCCAGCAGGACCTACACTGAATTTAACTGGCTCTACAGTGTCAGTGAAAGTCAGAAAGAATTTAAGAGCTGAATGTGATGTGTCTGAATCAATTTTAGAAGCCACTTGTTGCCAGCACCCACTGAATTCCTCTTTCCAGCAGGTTATACATGGAAGATACATTAAACTCCACAACTTGAGAGAGTGCTACTGGAGGATGTAGATTCAGCATCAAGATCAAGGAATAAGATCAAGGCTGAAAAAAACTCCAATGGAAACAAAATTCTGCTTGTTCAGGAATAAAATTCTGATTTTATTTTCCTCTGCATTTAATCCAAACCTAATTTCTTCTCAATTTTAACCCCTTTATCATTGTATAAGTGCAGAGATTTATAGGGAAAAAAGTGAGAGTTGTCCTTCTAAGAAAATATATTACACCAAGTCAGACTGTAAAGGTATACAGACAACCTGCAGGAAACATCATATTTACCATAAATGAGAACCTTGTAGCTCAATGATCTTTAAAGTCCCTTCCAACCCAAGCTATTCTATGATTATATGATTCTAACAGGGAAAATAAAATCTTTCAATCTGAAAGGTTTCACCCTGAGCTTTAGGTTACAGAATACTAAATGTATTAGTCACTTCCCAGATTCCACAGAATATGTAATGTAATATTTAAGAAGCTTTGTACAGAAATGATAGTTATTACTTCATAAGATAATCAAAGATTACCACATATGTTACTTTTGCTTAAAAATCTATTGCCCTTGAGTTCTGTGGCATGATCCTTCATATCTCAACAAGCATGTTTTTTATGGAAAGCTGTGTCCAGAATAGTGAAAAAGACCAGCTACATTTCATGAATGTCTAAACATATTCTTTATTTTTTGGTGAAAAAAAGGCTCTGCAAGTCTCCTTATGCTCAATTGTGAAAGAGGTATGTAGAGGGTTACGGCCAGGTACTGCTTGAAAGAATTCCCTCAGGTTTTTCACACAGTCAAAGGTAATTGCATCTTAATGAATTACCACTCATTGGCTGTGCAATAGGAGCTGACTGTGCATATTTTTAGCTCACCTGAGGTGTGAAATAATGGCTGTTTAATCTCAACTATACTCATCACTACTTCAAGTTAATGTGTGCATTCTGGAAAGCCTATAAGCACAAACAAAAAAATGATGAAGTTTCTCAGTCTCCAGTAGAAAAAGTTTTTTTTAAAAGCTCAGGACTGCACAAAAAAAGTCTAGGAAGATTGTCTTTACAAAATTTATATAAATTATTCTTTACAGAATAATAATGCAAACTGTGAGTGTGTTTAATCTCTCCAAGTCTCAGGGAAATTGCCTTCTGCAATTCTAATTACCTCCTTTCTGTGTAAGAGAAATAATAGGACACAAAGGACGGTTTATTAAGTTCCAAGGTAAGACAGCAACCTTGAAATGATTGAATGTGGAAGGAGGCATATATTAAAGTAAATAATTCTTACTAAAACAAAATTTCTATATGTCAGAAAATGAATATGATCCTAATAACATGAAAAACTGAGTAGAAAACATGACAAGAATAAAATGTACTCCAAAATTGAGAAATATAGGAGAAAAAGAGAAATTACTTTCAAGCAATTCTACAATTATCAGGGTAGCTTTTCTATTTTAAATGTTTAAATAGTGCATATTACTTTTTCTTATGGCTAAACTGTGTCAAGATCCTTAAGAAATTCCAGAGAAGTTAGCGAAGTTAGCTAAGTTTTCTGTGCTAAGAAAAAATCATATCCACTACTTCTTGTGTATTCAAAATTGCAATTTCTATACACTGAGACTCAAGTTATGTATACAGTTTTCTAGCCTGATAACAGTTCTAACCTTAAATTTTTAATTTTCTTGAAAAACTGTAGAAATGTAAATTATTGTGGCATATTTCAGAAAAAAAGCAGATGATTCAGTACTTTGGCTGGTGAGGAGATAGGGAAGCATAGAAATACATTATTTAGGAAGCTGTGGATCTCTTAAAATAGGAAGCATTTCAGAAGTTAAACCAGTAAGTGTGGTCTAGGTGTATCAGATGTCAGGACCAGGATTGATGGCTTGTGATTCATTTAATGTACTAAATTCTATGGGAGCAGACTTTCATGAATTTGGCATAAATCAGAAAAGAATTAAAAGGTTTTTGTAACTAATAGGTTGATATTAGCATAAAAATAAATACTTACATTAGCTATGTTCTGTTTTCTCCTCTTTGGACCTTCTTAAAGGACAGAGCACCTTGAGCAAACAAAAAATTGTTACCATTTTGACACCTGACATATGCAAAATTTTTATTAATTTACATATAAGTGTTCCCAATACTAATTTTGAACTTTGATACATGTTCTATTTATCAACCAAATGCATATTACCTTGCATATCTATTAATTCAGATGGTTTAAGGCTGACCTGAGAATGACAAGTCCCTGGAAAAAAAATGAAGTATTATGCACTTGTTTAATAGTTGCAGGGGATGGAGAGAATTCCATACAAGAATTCCATTCTTGTATGTCTATTTTAGCAGCTGTTTATAATGCAGATAACAAATGTAATAACTTTGGGAAACTGGAAATCAGAGATGAGAGAAAAAAAATAGCAAAAAGTATTTTTCTCAAAGTGCATTAGCAGGTGCATTGCTTCAACCATCAGATCATCTAATTTCCCTTCAAAGAAGTTCATACAACTTCAGACTTGAGCAAATATTACAGAATCATAGAATCACAGAATAGTTCAGGGAACTTAAAGATCATTGAGTTCCAACCCCCCTGGCCATAGCAGGGGCACCTCCGACTACATCAGACTGCTCAGTGCCTTGTCCAGCCTCGCCTTAAACACCTCCAGAGAGGGGGTGTCCACAACCTCTCTAGTCAACCTGTTCTCGTGTTTCACCACCCTCACTGTAAAGAATTTCTTTCTTATGTCAAGTCTAAATCTACCCCCTTCCAATTTACCTCCATTATTTCTAGTCCTCCCACCACATATATTATTAAAAAGTCCTACCCCTGGCCCCCCTTCAGGTATTGATGTTACTACCTCTTGCTTCTTAAGGTCCTAAAGTGCAAAGTGTATAATGGTGTATCCTGTGTCCTTGACACATTCTGTTCAATTGACTTGAAATAAAGTAGGGAGATATGTAACTTTTTAGGCTCTGCCATTTCTGTAAATCAGCATTCTTCCCATAGCAGGACCTAATGCCTCTTGTGCAGAACCAAATCACTGCTCAGTTCACCTGAAATTATCCAGGCATCACCTCTAAGGAAGAATGGTGATAATTACTTTCAGGTTTGCCACTTAGGACACAGCTTTTCAGTGAGGCTACAAGTCAAGCTTGACCACTTCCGAATACTCATGACATGGAGGATGCAAATATTTGTATTGTAAAAGCATGTTTTGCTACTGTATTACACCTGTTAGGGTTTTTATCCCACTGTAATTTCAATAGTATGCTCTGCCTCTCCAGTCCACATATTCTATTCAATTTCCTAGCCAGGTATATCTCTCAGTTGATGAATTCTCATTCTCATTCCACCCCTTAGGTCACCTCAGTGTCTGCCTTGAGCACTTGTCCTTTCTGCTTTCCTTAGCTCTTTCTCATATTCTTTTTCCAAGTTTTAATTCTTTCTGTTGTGTGATATAGCATGAAGAGAATGATATTTCTAAATCCTTTTTTTGATAATTCTAGAGCATGACAGGCACCTCAATGCCTTCACAACATCTTCTACATGAAGTATTCCCCATGGGTTTTGTCTGGGCTCTGATGTAGCCTCTATGATTTGTTCAGCAGTACTGAAGAGTATATTTGTGGCTGTCTCATGGTCCTTAAAGGATTCTTTATTTTCATGGGAAACATTCCATATGAAATCATAAGATATACAGATGACTAAAAAATGTGATGTATATATGATCTACAAAATATTAATAAAAATATTTGTGTTGACTTCCTGCATCACTGGGTTTCCAGATATATGTTTTTCAGGTCAATGTTTGATCTATGAATCTGCATGCTGAAGCAATCAGAAAATGTTTCTTTTAAAACTTAATATACCTGTATATAATCATTTACAGCTGGATATGTTAGTGACAAAAATGAGCAATTGGTCCTCAGTAAAACATTGTAGAGCCAAATGGCTATGGAAAAATGAGTCATATTTTGCTTTAGCTTCCACATCATCAGTGGATCCAACAGAATTTAAGCTACAGGATCAAATTCTGCCTTCAGTTTTATACATCTCTGCTTAATGAAGTTGAAACTAGAGGCAGAAATTGAAGACAAGAAGGTGTTCCCAGTAGACACAGTTTGACAGAGTTCTTAATACTTGTGCTAATGTCTAAGTCAGAGGGAAATCAAAGCAGGTCTCATTGTTTCCAGGATTGGCACACTTTGTAAATACTGAAGAAAACTTTCTCTATGGTTCCTGAGAGACAGTAAATACAAACCCCTATAATGCAGATTTTACAGAGCTGTTTTCTGAGTAGAAGCATGAGAGGCAGTTTGCCTTTACAGCAGGGTAGAGATTTCTCTATTTCTCAGTACCTTACTTGCCAGGAAAACACTTAAACTCTTCTTCAACTGTAAAAAAGAATTTGGATGGACTTCTTCATCAAGAGGAGCAAAACCCATTAACAGTTATCTATCCTGAGTAAGAGTTTCAGTAGCATCATATTGAAGCAGCATGTCACTTAGCTATGATGCTGAGCCTAAGTAACATGGTATTCATTTATCTTCCACAGTAGAAGAAAAAAATTCAAACTCTGCATGACAGGCCGCCTCAGAAAAAGACAGGGTACTACTTTGCACATGAATATCTTAACCATTGAGAAAGGAAATCAGTCCTACTTTATGATTCTAGCTTAAAATACTGAAGTAATTATTTCACATACATTTATATAAAAAAGAGATTTTCAACCTTTTTAGTATTGACATGAAATAACTTATTTTCCTAGCACATCCAATATTCTTTGCTGGATTCAGAAGAAGGATCTGAATGAAGCTGTCAATAGCTGTTCAAGTATGTGATACATTAATGTCACAAAGGAGTCATTGTATTCTTGTAGTGTCTTGAGACCATCTGTGGAACATCTTCTTCCAAAGAAGACAACTGAACTCTAGTTTTCCTCACTCTCTGTGAGTGGGCTGCTTGGGAAATAGAAAAAGGACAAACAGTCCCACTGTTTTCATGATAATAAGAAATTTTCTATTTTCACTTTTACTTCATTTTTTGAAAAATATATTTTTTTTTCCTCTTCTTCTTCTTTTTCCTGTGCTGCAGGAAAGGAGTTGAATTGAATGCAAACAAAATGAATCCTTAGTTTCATTTTTTATCATACTTCTTTTCTTACCCATTTTTCAGCTCAGTGGTTGAATTCAAAAATTGCTTACCTAATATATACTTCTAAGCAATCTGAAGAATGACCACCTTCTTTTTGGTCCTCCTGATGGAACAGAGAACAAAGAATGGATGAGATAAGGTGAATAAAACAATTGTCCTGTAGATTGATCCTCTCTCCCAGGACAAAGAAGTGAACAATTAATTGTGATATAGTTGACCAGACTTTAGTAGCAAATTCTGTATTTCTTATACTAAACCTACACTTTAGATACTAAGAAAACTAAACTTCCTTTAGTTAAGGATCAAATAATATATCTTGTAGCTGTAGCATGTGTTTTTGTTATCCCTTACCTGAAGGGAAACAGAAAGCAGAATTGTAGTATGTGTCTCAGCAATATTTTTTGCCCTTTCAGGAAATCCAGTTTAGTACATTTTCTGCACCTTGATTCCCTAAGATGACTGAAATATCCCTTTGCATGAAAGTGTTATGGGTGTTCTGAAACTCGCCTAAAATAACATCTCTTTCAAGTCACCATGTAGATGATAAGAAAAAAATCTTTACTGGCTAGATGTCAGGCTTTATCAAAGCATTTTGTGAATGCAGATTTTGAGAAAAAATCTTCTAAAGAATGCATGCAAATATTAACATCATCTGAAATGACACCTGGGAATGATTGATAGTACTTCACAGGTAGACACTGAACAATTGCAGTTGAAAATAAGCTTTGTTAATAGGTATTGTAGCATACTTGCACCCAGATCAGGCACACATCATGGATATGAGTTTGCATGGATATGAGTGTTGTATTGACTTTCAGTATTGTCATAGAATAGTATGAGTGGAAAGGACCTTTAAAATAATCTAATCCAAACCCCTTGCCACAAGCAGGGATGTCTTCAACTAGATCAGGTTGCTCAGAATCCTGTCCAGGATGAAGTTGAATGTTATCATCCAAGATGCTTTTACCATCTCTTGGTAAAACCACTGTTTCACTACCCTCATATTGAAAAACACCTTTCTGATATTTAAACTAAATTTGTTCCTCTTCCAGTTTAAAGACATAACCTCTTGCCCTGTCACTACATGCCTTGTAAGAAGTCCTTCCCCATCTTTACCCAGAAACTTCTCTTCCACAGGCTGAACAGCCCAAACTTTCTCAGCTTGTCTTCATAGGGGACATCTGATCACGATTGTGGCCCTCCTCTGGATTCACTCCAATGGGTCTACATCTTTCCTATGCTGAAGGCCCTAGAACTGGATATAGTACTCCAGATGGGGTCTCATGAGAGCAGAGGGCCAGAATCACCTCCCTCAAAAAGCTGGCAACACCTCCTTTGATGCAGCCTAGGGTTCAGTTGTCTGCAAGTGAACAGTCTTGGCCAGCTTTTTGTCCTGATCTATATATGGATGTCACAGTAATGCAATACCTTCCTCTCCAACAATCAAGGTGCCAACATATATCATTAAAAGATTTTCCAAGAAGGGATGAAATACTTTTCATATTCCTGTAATTATGTATTTTACTTGCCTTATTATGAACTCAGCCATAGTATATATAGCTGCATGGCACTAACTGAAATTCTCTATTCCCTTTCCTAGATTGGATTAATTTTAAGCAATTTTTAAAAAATAATGTGTTCTACTTCAATTAATTAATTAAGAATCAGATTATGTCTGACTCAAACCCAAATCTGCCAATAACTTGATCAAAATCTTCACCCTATAATTGTATTAAATAACATTTCTAGCTCCTTTAATGACTCCAGATTGTAAACCAGGCACTTTTGGTCTTCAGGCTCCCCTCAGCACTAGTCAAGAAGTGGAAGACGCCCAAGAGCATTAATTTGTAGAGAAACTGTAATGATCCTATTACAGCTCATGATGCTGTTAGATGGACTAAGCAATACCTCTTTCTCCATATAACAGCGTGAATGACATAAATAAGCCTAAATGAAAAAATCACTCAAACATAAAAGCAATTTCCACATGTTTTTTCTGGCAAAGTTTTTCCATCAGCAATGATGATGATGAATTTTCAAGACAATCTTCAAAACCTTTGCTTTCCTGCTTCTTTTTCACTTGGACTTCTCCCCCAGATTTAATAAACGCATCAAACTTAATGCAGTGGCAAATGATTTATCTTAAAAAAATCTTAAAAGAGCTACCTTCATGACAGTGAATGGAAGTGATATAGATACCTTTCCATTTAAAATATTCCTCAAGAACTGGTCCAAAAAGAAGAGGAAACTCACCAATTACTTCTTTGTTCATAATGTTCCTTAAGGTCAGAAGTTCCTCATCTGACCATTTAAAGCATAGAATAAGAAAAGTTCTGTTTTGAAGCCTAAAATTATGAGACAAGAAATACTGCAGCAGTTTATTGAATAAGGAAATGATAGAAACTGAAGATGAAAAGGGGCGTTAGATTAACACTTTATTTATTTTATTAATCCAAGATTTTTATTTATGGATAGAAAACCTTGGAAAGAAGGAAGCACCCAGTGGAATCTGAGGTATTTTCAGCTTGATAAATATCAGCATCTGTCACAATAGAAGTGTGCAGTGAAATGCTGCTTTTCTCATTGCATGTTGATTCTCAGCATAAATCAGGTTTTTTATCATCAGGTGAAGCTATGTAAATAGTGGAAAACACAACAGACTACTGTAAGGTAGTCAATCTGACACTGCCTCTTGTGCCTATCTCTTATCCTTGCAGTGGACTCAACAGATTATAGAGAGATGTGATTATCATGACAGATATTTCATTAATAAGTCATTAAATGCAATAAAAACATAACAATGTAGGTCTTAGATGCTTGCAGGACAGGGTTTTGTTATCTGCCTGTGGTTTTTTTATGCTGAGTACATCAGAAGGAGAAATGTTTGCCATAGGAATGCTCTGACCTTTTTTTGCTCTCTCGGGCATTTCCAGGGATTGAGGTAGCAAAGAATAAACAGAAAGAGGAGAAAGAGTAATGGGAATTCATCAATTTTAAGAAGGAATTGTCAACATTTTGTTTTGGATGTCAGTTAAGTCAAACACTTCTGCATTACTATTACAATTGTTTCCATGTTTCCAGAGCTCCTCATGGAGCTGTTCTCCACCATCAGCTGCCATGGAGTTCTGACTGTTTTAGTCTATTGTTTGCAAAAGCAAAATCAGGCCTAGAATTTCTAAAGATCTTCAAGACGTTTCTAACTCATAGAAAAGTGCTTTCGTACCTCTATCAGAGCTCATAATTTGGCAGAGAGTAAAACACACTGCCAGCAAGTACAAATGCATTTTGGTAAATCTGAGCAGTCCAGTTTAAACATACTCAGAAACCAGCCAGATCCCAAACTCCTGAGGGTTGAATTGGCTAGACAATATTATTAGTAAGTTAGAGTCCAGTTTCAAATAACACAAGCCATTACTTCTATTATGATCCCAAATGAAAAAAAAAATGACAAATTTCCTTAGTTTTCTTATGATTAAAAATCTCAGGGCATCCTTTAGGAGTGGGTCATTCTGAGACTATTATCCAGAATCTAACAAGAAACTTCAGCTCTTTAAGAAAACATATATATTATGTGCATTCTCCAAATAATCAGCAATTATTTGTGAATGTATAGTCCTAAATTCATCTGGTTTATGAGGTAGATCCTAGATGTTTCTGGCTAGAGTAATCTGATAGCAAACATCCTAATCTCCCTCTAGCCTATAAAATTCTCTTTTGTCACAACTAGTGTAGACTAAGCTTGCACCTATGTATTGCAAATTCTTCTTCCATTCCTTCATGCTCCTGTGACTGTTATAGTATAATGTGTATGCACCATGTAATTTATATATTAAAATGGATTTTTTTTTTGTAATTTACAATGGGAATTATTTTTGTCACATTTTCAAAACATAATGTTTTGTGAGCTTCTTATCAACAACCTACACCCAGGAAGGGAGTAAACTCTTTGAAAGGACTGACAATAGCAGGACTAGGGGAAATGGATCCAAGTTGAAGGAGGGAAGATTTAGGTTGAATGTTAGGGGAAAGTTCTTTACTAGGAGAGTGGTTAGGTCCTGGAACAGGCTGCCAAGGGGGGTTGTGGATGCCCCGTCCTTGGAGGTGTTCAAGGCCAGGTTGGACGGGGCCCTGGGCAACCTGATCTAGTAAGTGTTTGTTAGGTGGCCCTGCTAGACAGGGGGGTTGGAGTTACATGATCCTTGAGGTCCCTTCCAACCCGGGTCATTCTGTGATTCTGTGTGATTCTGTGATCAGACTTTCAGACTAACATCACTACACAAAACTTATGTGTAATGGAAGATTCCTGTTCTAGACAGTTGAAGCATTAACAGAATGCTGATCCTAGGAGTTTTAGGAAAGTAAATTCTTCATAAAATGGGATCAAATAGATGAGGTTTTATGAAGGTAACAATAGGCATCTGTCTGGGGGTTGCAACTAGATGATGCATCTGTTCCAACACAAATCATTCTATGATTTTACAATTTTGCTGTAAGCTTATTTTGTAAGGTTTGTTGAGGAATACTTACTTTACAATGAGAGTGAATGAAAGTGTCAAAAACATACCTAGAAGATAATGCAGCAGATTAGGCTGAGGAGTTGGGGTTGTTCAGCCTGGAGAAGAGAAGGCTCAGGGGGGACCTCATAGTAACTTATCAATACCTGAGGGGGAGGACTTTTTAATAAGATTTAATAAGATTTCTGATGGGAGGACCAGAAATAATGGATGTAAATTGGAGGGGGTAGATTTAGACTTGACATAAGAAAGAAATTCTTTACAGCCAGGGTGGTGAAACACTGGAACAGGTTGACTAGAGAGGTTGTGGATGCCCCCTCTCTGGAGGTATTTAAGGCGAGGCTGGACAAGGCACTGAGCAGCCTGATGTAGTGGGAGGTGTCCCTGCCTATGGGAGGGAGGCTGGAACTCGATGACCTTTAAGGTCCCTTCCAACCTGAACTATTCTATGATTCTATGATTATATTCTGCCTTCTTTTCCCAGGTAAGTGAAAACACTGTCTTCCTAAAAGCTGGCATGTCAGCTTAAAGGGCTGCACAATCCAGAAAACCCTGTAGGCAACTGATTTATTCTGTACTAGCTTGGAAGGCAGTTAAAAATCTCAGAAGCCAAAAAGTATGCAGTCTGGTTAAGGGGTTTTGAGATAGGGTTTTCTTCTATTTAATAAATTTTTCCCTCTATATTTAGCTTAAAGGAAGCTGTGTATCTTAAGGGAACAGACTGAAGGGTTTGAAGTTAATCCAGATCTGTTCAGAAAATGAACCTGGGTACCAGATATAGCAAAGAATCATGTGATTCTGCACTCAGCCAGGTAGTGTCTGACAGCTGGAAATTTAAGAGGTTTACTGAGGGAGATAAGGTAAGGTCATGGGTGCAATTTGCCCATAACCATGAGTTCAAACACAGAAGCAGATGAACAACCATGAGCTTTTTGTGTCAGAGTCTGATCTGAGAATTGTGACAATTTTATATGCTTTCTATCTGGTCATGGAAAATGGAAATCAAGCATCCAAAACTGTATCATGGAAGTATTTGTGCTTGTTTTTTGCAAATACAGAAAATTATGTGTGGAGCTCCTCTTTATTAAAATGTATATTCTTAACTAAAACCAAGGAAAATATTTTTTGAGAGTGAAAGTTTCCCACCAATATGGACTATTCTGGGACTTGGAAGATTGTCCATCTCTTTTGCATCTAGGCTGAAAACTGGATATCTTTATTGCAAAGATATCCATATAGATAATTCAGATGATAGATAATAATAGATACTTCAGATTGCAGTTTGTACAATTCAATGAGTTTTTTCATATTTGATCTGATCAGATCTGAAGGCACCCTTTGCCTTTAAATGAATCTTTTCAACATAATATTCACATATAAATGTACTTTAAAATTAATTGAACCCTTGCAGTAAGGGTTCAAGTATGTAAAAGGTATCTGGCAAATCTATATAACAGATTTTTCCTTCTAAAAATCTCTTCTTAATTTTCCAGGAGCATGTAAATGACAAGAGTTAATTTTGTTGGTGTAGAGTCATAGCTTACTGGAAGGTTGACTAATTAAAAAATAATGGAGGAATCAATTCAATTTTCAGCTATTTAGCACAGTAGTCAATATATAATTCCTGGCCAAAAAGCTCTGCTGTCTGGAAAATGTGTCTTAGACATGACAGCTCCTATTTCTTGTAAAGAAAAATTACTTCTGTCATTTACAGGCCCATAATAACAAGCTTTACAATGTGTTCCAGAAAAGTCTGAATGTAAGTCTACAGTAAATAATTGGTACATAGTCTTGTTCTACTGAATTCTGTGGCTAATTGCTTATTTAAATTAATAAGCACAAACATCACTTGAATGGTTAAAATGTACCATTCATCATCCAGGATACTGCAACTTGCCTGGTGACTTAAAGGTAGGTGCAGTTCTTCATGCAAATCAGCCTCCGCTCAGCTGGCTCTTTCATTTGATTCCTGAGACAATGGTAATGAAACACTTTTGTGTGGCTCTCACAAGAGTGAGTCAGAGAATCTGTAAATTAGTAGCACCCAAAAAGTGCAAAAAATAAATTTTTATTTACTGGGGCTACAGTCAGGCTTACAGATTTAACTCTCATAAACTATGACAGGCTCATATTCAGTTATAATATATGCCAGGTAAACATATAAAAAAACATAGGCTGAAATTTAGAAAGAGACACACTAGGCTCAATTATGGCTATTGATCACAGAGTTCAAGTGATTGATTTCAATCTGTTAACATTAAAGATGTTAACTTTAAAAAAGTTACTCCTAATTATAACTGAGAGAAGGTGATAGCTGTTATTAAGACCACATTAGTGATATAAAATGTTGAAGTTAAATATGGTGAGAATTTCCAAATAATTTGGCAATCCCTCTCACCATCTCCACCACCCCCTCCCTATAATGTGTGAAAGATTGACACGTGCTACCTTCCATGTTTTATGAATATTTCTGGTATCAGTCTGCAAGAAGAGGCTGAAAAACTTAACCAATGAGACAAAGTGTACATAAATAGCACTCAAGATTTTTTGCTGAATGTACTTTAAAAAATTCCTCAATAGATGTTCAAAATAAATACAATTCTGTGAAAATAAATGCACAGCCTTTTTTTGTGGTCCCACTATATTATCTGCTTCACTGCTTTTCATTGTAGGCATCTCTTGACCAAGGATAACCTTGCTGAGCTGCTGAATTCACAGGTATTCATGGTCCCCTGATAAAAGTCATGTTGGAGAACAGTGCTTGCACAGCAGATTTGTAAAGGGCCAACAACATGATTTATATTTAAAGGCCAAAAACCAGGTTTCTAGCCTTCCCAGTAACCATCAAAACATAACTGGCTTTTGCCTGTTAAAGTGGGCATGTAGCTATACTGTTACTCATGAAGCTAATATAAACCCATGGAATAAAATCACCATATGTTCTTCCTCATCCATATCAGGATGAATTCCAGGAGAAATTCCAAGAAATCTGGAAACTGTATAAGGCCACTGTAAAGCAAGGACTTCAGATGCCAAGAAGCTTCAATCTTGTCCAGATCCATACCACACCCTACATATGGGTTGTGTCTAAATATTACAGTGTAGTCCTAAATATACTTCTTAAGGAGTTGCATATGTCCTTTGGAATGGAGCATTCTATTAGCTATTCCTTTATCTCTGCCATGGTCTCCAATAGTTCTTGATGTTGTGGAGTGAGAATAGAATAATACAGTCAAAGAGGAGTTTGCTATTTTAACAAGCAAATCAAGGAAGTCATCATATCTTAGTCAGTAAGAAAGAAAATACTTCTACTTCAAACTTTGTTCAGTGTTCATTTTAATTCAAATCATCAGGAATATCTTCTCGGTACAGCATCGTGGCATTTATTTTTCAGAACTGTACCATAAGGCTTATTCTGCTCTGTATAACACCATGCAAATTCTGTCACTATCGAGAATCCAGGACAAGATAAAGAGTACTCAAATAGTTTACTGTAGAAAAGGGAAAATTTTTTGAGCGTAACCATTATTCCTGTCTTAATCAGAATCAGAATCAGAGGTATGTTTTTGAAGAAAATGTCCTGGCTATCTCAATTATAGTGCCAGTAACACAGAATGGCCTCAATTCATGAAAACCTTAGTTAGAGCAAACAAACCCAGAAGAGAAATCCTTAAAGGTGCATAATGTTGGATGCATGAGATCAGGCAAGAGGCATTCTGAGATATAAATCTTCAAATACACGTGCTGTGGACTTTTCATCTCCACGAACAACACTCCATGAAACTCTTGTGTTAAACTGCTGTGCTCCCTAGTGTAGTCATAGCCAGATGGACAAAAATAATCTCCATGATTTATGTGCTAACTAAATTGCATGGAAAATGCAAAGCAGAACCTGAAGTATCCCTAGATCTTATCCAGAATAGACTTCTCCACAAGATGCTAGCAAGACACCCTCTGGAGGAGATCAGTTCATAATGGAGTAGGTGCAGAAAGGACTGCTAGCTAGATATGGAGATCTGGTTCTATCAGCTAAAGCTGTAATATTTTATCTTCCTTCTAGAATAATAAGACATGATTTATAGAAGAACTGAGAGTATAACTCAGTAAAACCTGTCTGTAAATATGTTTAAATAGCAGATGATAGGATCTACATGTAAGAAATATGTTCTCCAGGAGCATTATTTTTGCAGTGGACATAATAAGGTAGTTAAATTTAATGTAAGTTAATACTGAAATGTGATATTCTCTACACAAAATTACAACGTATTCCATTATCAGTGAGATATTAAGAGGTTACACTCCCAGTGACAGAGTGTCAATCATCTGTTAGAGTTCAAAGAATTATAGAATTATAGAACAGTTTGGGTTGGAAGGGACCTTTAAAGATCATCTAGTTCCAACCCCCCTGCCATAGGCAGGGACACCTCCCACTAGATCAGGCTGCTCAGTGCCTTCTGATCATTTGTATCACAAATAAATTTGTCTATGGCTATTTTTTATATCTCAAGTATTTCCACATGTGTTTCATGTCTAGAATGCGTCCCTTTTGAAACTGAGCTAGTAAGAACAAGACCCAGACTGTTTATAAGACTAAGATCCCTAGCTGATGTAAATCAACATATTTACAATGGTTTCACATTGTGAAACACTGCTAGTCAAGACTATTATTGGTTGAATAAAAAAACATTCTTTTAATTCTGCTTCTTTTCCAGCAATCTAACAAAACTTATTTGAAACAAACAAAAAATGCCAAACCAGTTTCTACACAAAAATGGTATGCAAACAAAAATAATAAAAATGTTTCCATATTTTACAAAAAATGTGTTATTTTGTGGAAAAAGGTGACTTGGTAATTGCTGTATAGAGCTGGATGATTTTATGACAAATTCATTCAAGTCTTTGTATCTTGTGTTGAAGTATGAAATCTGTTTTGAACCATTTTATACAGAGGAAATCAATCATGGTAAGTGAGCATGAAAAAAAGAGCCTAATATTGCATTTCTGTCTGTAGATAGTTGATTGAAAACTGGGAAGTGGCCCTTGTGAAGTTAATTCATTTCATTTCACTTAGTCAACAGACTGGTAAAAACTCCTGTGGCCTGGACTGTTCTGACTTACCCCCCATAAAACCTCATTGAAGCTGAGCACCCAGGGAATTCTAAAAAACTTTTGCTTATCGTGATGAGGCATGAGTGCATCCAAAATTTACTGATGATGTGGTTTAAAAATCTGTGTTGCATTAGGAAGAATCTAAGAGTTTTACACAACATATCATACTTGGATTCTATTAATAGCTGCTATAGATTCAGATGTATTTTTGGATTAAAGCTTTTTGGCATTGAGTCTGTCAGAATAAACAGCTCATTGCAGCTGAAATTAATTGCTAATATAATGTGAACAAGGATCGAAAAAAGATGAGGCAGATTAGAGTAGATTGAATACTCTGCTATCTTGTGGCTACTTAGGTGAATATTTGTTGAATGATATAAATGATAATTTCTAGCCAGTATAATTAAATGATTGAATGCACAGAAATATGTCTCACCAAGCATAATATATTATTGGGGGGTTCTTCCCTTCTTTAGTATCTTAGAATTATAGAATAGAATCATAGATTAGTTTGGGTTGGAAGGGACCTTAAAGACCATCAAGTTCCAGCCCCCCTGCCATGGGCAGGGACACCTCCCACTACATCAGGCTGCTCAGTGCCTTGTCCAGCCTGGTCTTGAACACCTCCAGAGAGGGGGCATCCACAACCTCTCTGGGCAATCTGATCTGGAGTTTCACCACCCTCACTGTAAAGAATTTCTTTCTTACGTCAAGTCTACTTGACAAGTCTACAAGAGCTACTACAGCCAGCCGAAAGGCTGATATAAAATCTAGCAGTATTCAATTATATAAAGTTATCTTCATTTTAAAAGTGTCTAAATGAGAATAGGAAATTCACTTGGCTGATATTTCTTCTTCCTGAAATTTTTACAAATGAATATAAACTAAATAATTTTTGAAAATCTGTCCTGTTAATTTTAAAGAAGTCTGACAAAAGATCTTCTGAATCATACTAGTTACAAAAAGGAAAGAAATTAAGTCCAACAAACTGAATAAAGAGTTGAAAATAAGGAGGATCACAGGAAAAAAAAATATCTTATTTTGTGCATGAACATGATCAGGTCATTCTGATCTTTCATGAATGTCCTAAAATATTTTGGTAATGCAGTAGTGTTTCCCACTTCTCTTATCATCATTATGGTAACCAGATCCATCAACTTCCAGTAAATTCTTTTGGAATAAGTAAGAAAATTTTTGAAATATGGGAAAGTACATTTCTCATCCAAATTTGTTGAATTTTCATAATACCAAGCAGGATTTCTATACATACATTTAGCTCTGAAGCCAAAGGTACTTCCCAAACACATCATCTCAATGTGAGATCTCTTGTGTGAGTAGATTAGGCTTACTGAGTCCATCATTCTTTTTAGGATATTATATTAGACAAGTCTTTCACTCAATCATATGTTTTTTGCTTGTAAGGTACAAAAAACCAGTGAAAAGTAAGGGCAAATAAAAAGTACCAAAGCTCCTCTCCAAGTAAAGCAAATCACAGACTCACAGAATGCTACAGGCTGTAAGTGATATCATGAGATTATTGAATATTTGTGCATGTTCTAGACAGGATAGGAGAAAGTACCACATATGATATCATAGCGTTATGGTTAGGGTTGGGTTAGGGTTAGGGTTAGCGTTAGTGTTAGGGTTAGGGTTAGGGGTTAGGATTAGGGTTATGGTTAGGGTTAGGGGTTAGGGTTAGGGTTAGGGTTGGGGTTGGGGTTGGGTTAGGGTTAGGGTTAGGGTTAGGGTTAGGG